>ML813930.1:44953-60331 GCA_009831015.1 Picea engelmannii
CTGGTGGTAATGTCATACTGCTAGGTACCCATGGACCTAATAGGTTGGCTCGTGATGAGACCCCCTATCCTCTGATCAGGTCTTGTTTTATTATTTTTACGGGTCCCTCTTGTTTCTTGCTGAGAAGCCTTTTATTGCTTTCTCGAGAATCCCTGGGCGAAGCATCTCGGGGTTTTATTCTTAGGCTTTTATCTTTTACTAGCTTGCTTTTACCTTCTGGGCCTTTAGCCCCTTCTTCCCACGAGATAAGGTGCAGTCCTGAAAATAGGTCAAGCGAGTGCCCGAACAAGTGGAATGGAATAGGTGAGGGGGAAGCAAGATGAAAAAGTGGTGCTGTGAAGGGAGCGGACGATGGCTTTTCAGAAATCCCCCCTAGTGGCAAATCAAAACCTAAGGACACAGGCTTACTAGGGCATCCTGTCAATCCCCCCAGACATGTTCAAGTGGGCAAGTGTAAGATCCAAGCATTTGTTAGAAACAAAACGAATCAAATGCACATATTCAAGGGTTTTGATGATCAAAGTGACACATACCATGATACATGGACTAATTACCTCATGGAGCAAGAACCATCTCTGACATAAGACCAAGCCGATGGTGATGGATGCTGCTGCTGCTGACAAGATAAAGGTGCTGGAAGAAAGAAAAGGTGGGCCCTCCAGGGTCATGCTAAAGTCAATCCTGCTCTCGGTACTCCATGTCTAGGACCTATGGGCCTCGAGACATGATCTCCTAGTTATCCCTAACAGTGGGGAATAACAGTCTTCTCACAATGGGAGAGTTATCATGAAAAATGAAATAGAGATGACCTCTATTTATACAAATCCTCTAAACAAAGTTTGTCCACAAAACTTAGGGTAAAACACAAGATAAGGTGTCAACAACCCTTATCTTTCCCCTTTACAAAAGTAATATTATTTAATTCATCCTTTGCACATAAAAGAAACCCTAGAAACGTGACATCACCCTCTTTTTGGGCAACGTTTGACACTCTTGGTCAAGTCGTTGTGTTGGAGAAGGAAAGGCCAGGCCTCCAAAGGCCAATAGTCTTCAGCCAAGACGTTTCTTCCTGCTCCAAGGGACTCTTCCTTCAAAATGTGCCAAGTGTCCATCGTCACTACCAAACCCTAGCGCTAGGTGATGTCAAGCCCCCAAAAGGTGACGTTTTGCCTCTTTCAAGCAAGTCGTTTGGCATGTAGGGGGTGGGAAGGTCCTCCAAGGTGTACTCCAAGCCTCCAAAGGCATGTCATCGTCATCCAGAGTGTGGGCCCTTGGCATCCAACCTGTGGGCTTCAAGCCCCATGGAAGCCCAAGCTAGGGTTATTCTTCCCTAAGTTGAAAGCATGTGTGGGGCTTCTACCTAAGCAATAAAAACAGTGCCGACACATGCTCCACCTTGGTTGGAATTTTGTTATTAGTTATCCTTTTGCGGGTCCCATCAGTTTCTTATGAGAGACATTTCATTGTCCTCGGGATGCCTGGGTGAGCATCTAGAAGGTTAATGACGACTTTTATCTTTTGCCAGCTACAAGCATCTGGGTGTTCAACACCTTCTTCCCATGAAATGAGGGACAACCCCTTCTTGGGTCAGTACACTCGAAAATCCCAAAAGATAAGGAGATGAGGGGATGAAGTGTGGAAAGTGACAAGTATGGTCGGGAATGGCACGATGACTTGTCAATATGACCTCCCAGTAGCAAACCTATCCCTAAGGCTGACCCACTTACTAGGGCGCAATGTCAACCACCAAATTGAAATAGAGCAGAGAGCATAATGTCCAAGGAAACGTTACATAATCAAAAGTAGTAATAGATGCAACAAACTCAAATGCCTCAAATATTGAAATGACACTCACGATAATATCTGACTTGTAACTCATGGAGCAAGACCCAATGTCTTCTGGAAGCCAGCTGATGTGGTGGATATCGTCGTGATGAACCCGAAGCTGTGGTGGTGAGGTGGGTCTCTGTTTGTGCAAGTGGACACTGCTGGTCAAGCTGTCTCTCGGTACTCCATGTCTGCAACGTGAGGGCCTCGAGACATCATCCCCTTAGTTATCCCTAGAATTTTGGAATATCAGTGTTGTATGAACTATCCTGGGATCTGAGGTGAGATGTCTATAAGGATCTTGTTGGTTGAGCTGAAAGGCCTCATGGGGTCTCACAAATCTGGTGGGTGATGTAGGGCTACTGTTTTCTCGTCTCTTCGTATCTTTGTCTATTGGAAGCACTCAAAAGAAAGTTGTGATCAGCCAAATGGGGTTTGGTTTGGGCTGGGATGCGTTGAGTGAGTGAGATCTAAGTCCAAAGGCCTCCCTCATGTATAGTGTTGATCTGAAATCGGTGCTTAGCAATTTACACTTTGACTTCGATTTTAACAAGATCTTTTCTTACAATGCATGTGAATTATATAAGCGTTAAAAAACTTAAAGAAGGAATAATCAAATATTCACAGTGATAATTGCAGCCAACAAAAAGAAGCAAACCATAAACAGATTGAACACCATAAATTGATAACGGAGTTCGACAAATTTGCCTACGTCTCTGGTCCCTTAGCTGTAGTGCGGGAGGCTTCTTTATTATTCCTCAATGCTAAAAAATCTGCTTCGAATTAACATCATTGAGTTCTCTGACTGACTCAACTGTACTCTGCTCTGTCTCAGGAACTCGATGCAACAGACGACACTAAAAAAGGTGGAGTAGAACTCCCGGAATAAGCCTCACAAGCTCAGAGACTCTTCTCGCTTCACTGCCTCATATGGCTTTAGCCTTCACAAGCTCTTGCTTCAAGAGTCACTTGTGACTTGTTTCAAAACTACATAATGCTTGGTTTATATAGTATTGGGTTTGGGTTTCACATCTCAACTTCCTCCCAAAATCTGGCCTCAAATCGGGCTCTAGATCTTCCAATAATGGGCAAAATCCCATTAAAATCTGGCTAAAATAAAAAAAAATCCAAATACTATAGGTTAAAAACCAACTTGGCAAAATATATGTGCTCCAACCCCTTTTTCCTAGGCCCCTGGTCATGTGGAGCGCCATGTGGCCTCGCGCTAGCTCCTACACCCTAGTCTTCCGCCCTTTGGCTCCTGGTCATAACCCTTGGTTGGTGGACTAGCCCCTCGCCAACCAGGGCTTATCCCATAAATCCCGCGCTAACCAAACTTAAATACATATCGAGCCATATGTTATAATAGGCAACATAGTAGCCCGGGTGGCTAGCGCATGGTGGTTAGAACTTTGGCGTGCCCGGAGGTCATGGGTTCGACTCCGTCGGAGGTGGGAACAAATTTTTACCCAGGCCTCTTTGGCCTTATCGGGGTGCCACATGGCGCCCTGTGATTGGGCCACGTGTCATGCTCAGAATGGTTTGTATTGCTGACTTAGTCGTCCAGTCACCACACAGTCGACTGCCTAGTCAGCACTGCCACGTGTCAAATCTGCATAGTCAACACTGTACCTACCACGTGTCCCAACCGGATGATGCCACGTCATTGTCGTATTGACCACGTGTCATGCTGCCACTGGTGCCACGTCATGTCCGTACAACCACATGTCCTCATATGAGTCTGCCATGTGTCCATTCGAACATCCACGTGTCAACTTTTTACTGGTCCAACTCGACCCTAAAAATGCCAAACTTGACTGCCATGTGGCATGCCCTGGTGCTGCCACGTGCCATGCTGACGTCATCATGACGTCATGCTGATGTCATCTGCCCCCTGTCATGGTGACGTACTGCTGATGTCAGCAATACAGACTGTTGACTTGACTTTGACTTTTCCCTGTTTGACTTGAACTTCAGATCGTGATAACTTCGCCATACGTAGTCCATTTTCGAAAAAGAATATACTGTCGGAATCGGCACGACAAGCACTACGCAATGGCGCTGGTTTCGTCTGAATCCAAGAACTTCGAATTTTGGCCTTTTTGGATCCATTTGGATCACACCGCCCCACTGGGACCTTTTGGTCATCCAAAAGGTTATTACATCAATTGACTACATCATTACATCAATTGACTACAATAAACAACAAATAGTCTAGACTCAACAAAACATTAACTAGACTCAATAAGTGATCAAATCACTTTTATTACATCAAGTAGACTAGTCACTAGACATTGACTTGATGACACATTTACATATGTGGCATAAAATCTGCCTAATTCCAAGCAGATGACCCATCTCCTGTCGATGGAGTTTCCCGGTTGTTCTTCTGCTCCTCTACAACATCCTTCTTCTGCTCTGGCACTTCAGGCTTTTTGGAGTGTCTCAACTCTGGATGCAGCTTCCAACAACTATCTTCACAATGCCCATTCCTTTGACAATGTGATCAATAATTTTGTGCTCGGACGAATTTGATGGAGCCTCTCCTGGATTGAGCTGAATCCCCGTTGGATTTTCCTGACTCTTTTTTTGGCTGTGCTGAATTCGCATGCAGATTCTTCTTGACCTACAATGTTGCATCATCTTGTCTTGGCGTACTCCTTGTAGCCATGATCTTCTTTCTGTATACCATTTGCTTCTAGCATACTGCAAGACAATGGTTATGACTGCTGCAAAATGTACATGGAATTATTCTTTTTATAAATTCCATGACCCTAGCATGTTTGTCATCAAAGGAGGTGAAGGAGATTTATACCTTTCGACCATTTTACCTTCCTTTTGCGACTCACTGTTCGCGTCACTGCTGGCTTGAGCTTCTTGCTTGCCTTCACGAGTTCGAATCCATGCTGGTTTCAGTTCTGGATGCCGATCCCAACAATGGTCAGCATCGTGTCCGAACTTCTGACAATGTGTACAACAAACCATAGGCTTGTTGTCATCAGTAGACTCTTCTGCATATCCCAATCCTTCATGGAGTGGTCGTTCTCGCACCTCGATAGGCTTATCTCTGCCTTGGGCATGCTTTCCAAGACCTTGTCCTTTCATGTAGCCAAACTTGGATAGCCTCTTCATACCAATTCCTTTGGTATGCTTCTCAAAAGTGGCAATATCTTGATTGCTTGACTCCAGTTCTTGATCAGCTATAGGAGAAGCTGGAGTATACTGAGTACTTTCTGCTGGCGAGGAAAATGTGCCAATGGCCTCTCCTACTGACTGCTCGTCAACCAGAGTAGTAGGAGTATATGAATCCTCCTCATCTGATTTCCCACAGAATGGATGAATTTCACCATCCTTGACAGGACTCAGACTCCTAACAGAAGGACTTCTTCCAACTGGTCTTTCTTCTGTTGCTAACACCAATGTTCGCAGCCTTTCCCTGTCTTCCTCGAGGATTTGTACCAATCTTCTCAGCTCAGCATTTTCTCGCTAAATTTGTTGATTTATCTCCTCGAGTTCCTGGATTCTAGCTCTCTTCAAGCTTTTCCCCATGCTTATTCACAATTCCTGCAATATAGTCAACTTGCTCTGATACCACTTGATCTGAAATCGATGCTTAACAATTTTTACTTTGACTTCGATTTTAACAAGATCTTTTCTGACAATGCATGTGAATTATATAAGCGGTAAAAAACTTAAAGAATGAATAATCAAATATTCAAAGAGATAATTGCAGCCAACAAAAAGAAGCAAACCATAAACAGATTGAACACCAGAAATTGATAATGGAGTTTGGCAAATCTGCCTACATCTCCGGGCCCTTAGATGTAGTGCGGGAGGCTTCTTTATTATTCCTCAATGCTCAAAAATCTGCTTCGAAATTACATCACTCAGTTCTCTGACTGACTTAGCTGTACTTTGCTCTGTCTCAGGAACCCAATGCAACAAACGACACTAAAAAAGGTGGAGTAGAACTCCCGGAATAAGCCTCACAAGCTCAAACACTCTTGTGGCTTCGCTGCCTCAGATGGCTTTAGCCTTCACAAGCTCTTGCTTCAAGAGTCACTTGTGACTTGTTTCAAAACTACATAATGCTTGGTTTATATAGTATTGGGGTTGGGGTTCACATCCCAACTTCCTCCTAAAATTTGGCCTCAAATCGGGCTCTAGATCCTCCAATAATGGGCAAAATCCCATTAAAATCTGGCTAAAATAAAAAAAAATCCGAATACTATAGGTTAAAAACCCACTTGGAAAAATATAGGCCCGCCAACCCCTTTTTCCTAGGCCCCTGGTCACGTGGAGCGCCATGTGGCCTCGCGCTAGCTCTTGCACCGTAGTCTTCCGCCCTTTGGCTCTTGGTCATAGGCCTTGGTTGGCAGACTAGCCCCTCGCCGACGAGGCTTATCCCCCAAATCCCGCGCTAACCAAACTTAAATACATATCGGGCCATATGTTATAACAAGCAACATAGTAGCCCGGGTGGCTAGTGCATGGTGGTTAGGACTTTGGCATGCCCGAAGGTCACGGGTTCGACTCCGTCGGAGGTGGGAACAAATTTTTACCCAGGCCTCTTTGGCCTTATTCGGGGTGCCACGTGGTGCCCTGTGATTGGGCCACGTGTCATGCTCTGAATGGTTTGTACTGTTGACTCACTAGTTCAGTCACCACACAGTCAGCACTGCCACGTGTCAAATCTGCACAGTCAACACCGTACCTGTCACGTGTCCCAACCGGATGATGCCATGTCACTGTCGTATCGGCCACGTGTCATGCTGCTATTGGTGCCACGTCACCGACCATGTGTCATGCTGCTACTGGTGCCACGTCACGTCCGTACAGCCACGTGTCCTCATCTAGGCCAGGCACGTGTCCATCCGTACAGCCACGTGTCGTCATCTGAGCCAGGCACGTGTCCATCTGTACAACCACGTGTCAACTTTTTACTGGTCCAACTTGACCCTAAAAATGCCAAATCTGACTCCCACGTGGCATGCCCTGGTGCTGCCATGTGTCCTGCTGATGTCATCATGATGTCATGCTGACGTCATCTGCCACCTGTCATGCTAACGTAMTGCTGACGTCAACAGTACAGACTGTTGACTTGACTTTGACTTTTTCCCTGTTTTACATGAACTTCAGATCGCGATAACTTCGCCATACGAATAKTCYWTTTTSAAAAWRGACTTCRTATGGCRCTGTTTTCAAAGTTCAAAGTTCTTGGAWTCGGATGAAAACAGCGCCATAACGAGCACTACACAATGGYGCTGTTTTCGTCCGAATCCAAGAACTTTGAATTTTTGGCCTTTCTGGATCCATTTGGATCAAATGCTAGGCATCTTTTTTCCAGGAAGCAAAAGAAAGTGGATAAAGAGTTTTGGGACTCCATGAACAGACAAAAAAACTGCCCTCTTATCTCGTAGTAAATGGGGAATCTGAAGATGAAGTGCTCCTTTTTCAACATATCGTGGTCGGTTTCAACACAAAGATGATGACTGATTAATTCAATGGTGAAAGCATTTTGGTTCAGCTATGTTCTTTTTTGCTACAAAATCTTCACTGTATCCTTTCTGCAGCCAACAGTGTATTTATGCAAGTGTACTAAGTTTGTATAGTCCAATCACTGCACCCAAAAGGAAGCCTTTCACTCCACAAGGTTTCTGTTGACTTTTTGTCTTGTAAATCATGTTTCTCTTGTGCACCAATGCCAATGTGTTTTGGTATGCTATCTACATTTTTCCTCTCTAACATTCCTTCTTACAGTGCTGTAGCACTGATGCAATATGCTTAGGTTGAAGTTTTAGTCAGGTTTTTTTTTTCTTCAATGTATGAGCTTATGAATTTTTTGTGGTGAACCAGGCCTTGAATTTTTGAAATTTCTAATAGCAATCAATTATATTCAAATTTCAAAATGACTTATGCAATGAACTAGTGCAATGACATGTGGAACAGAGGCTGTGTTTTGAATTTGTGGGAAGGATTTGAAGCCTTATAGTGTCCAATCTGATTTAAGGATCTACATATGCCACATCTTCTTGTTCTGTGATATGGTATGCAGTTCCAATTTTTTTTAATCATGCAGACGAATGATTAATTTATGTCGGATGAAGAGCCATTCTATTTCTGCAAAATAATACTTGATAATTTGGAAAAAAATGTTCCACTATATGGATGAGGGTATTCAAATTTCATGCTACCGAGCATTGATTTTAAGGGTCCTAGATGAACTAGGTCAGTCTACGTTTGTCTGGTTAATGAATGAGTTCAATTTTTTGTAGCTTTTGACCGGAACTTAAAACTGGATGTCTTCCAATATTTATTTTCATGTGAAACTTGTAGGCTGCTGCAGTTGAGGCTGGAGATCCAGCAATGCAACATGGAGAATCCATTGCGGAGGGAGAAAATAATTGTGGACTTATCCCCAGGCTTCTTGGTTTGCATGAATTCTTTCTCTTTTTTTAATTTTATTCCCTAGCATCATGCATGCCCTATGTTTAGATCAGCACCTTAATTTTATTTTAAGGCATGAGTGTTTAATTCTTTTTTTATGAGAAAATTGGGAAAGGTATTACTTCCGACTTGACCCATACTTTTCCTCTTTTTAATCGAGGGGCATTTGTTTGCTAGATATTGTGCTTTTTCTTTGCGAACGAGGTCATGTGGAAGGCGGCATGATTTTCCAGTTACTAGAAGATTTGACTGAAATGTCAACGATGAAAGACTGCAAAGAGGTCTTTGGGTACATTGAAGGCAAACAGGATATTTTGGGAAAGGTAAGTAACCTGGAATCGCTGATTGGTAGTATAACTAATCCACTTGAGGCCCCATAATTGCTGAGATGGTATTGTCTTGCCAGCAAGAGCTGTTTGGGAGAGGGAAGCTTGTCATGCTCAGAACATGCAACCAGCTTCTACGGCGCCTGTCCAAGGTAGTTCTCATTTCTGGATTATTTGAAATTTTATTGCATTATTGATACACACGAATCATTAGTATGGAGGTGCAAGTCGTACACGAGCATTGCACAGCTTGAAGCTAGGTAGAAAAGTACAACACAACTCATTGCATGCGAGTTTAGTTTTGGACCTTTAGTTAAAAATACCGGTTTGTTAATAAATAAGATATATTTTTGAAAAAAAAAAGCCTGCTTGTTTATAATGTTAAAACTTAAATGACATTTTGATTTAAGTAATAGTTTTTGTGCAGATTCAGCTCATTCATTCTTAAAATTCAGTTGCAAGGATGTTCCAAAAGCAACATGTGGATATTAATTAGCCAATCACAAATTTTTTGTTTTCGTTAAGGCATTGATATTTAGAACAAATTTGAAGTCCATCATGTTGAGGCTTTCTTGCAATGGTCTCCAGACTGCCAGAACCAACAATTACTGCTGTACAGGAACATTGTTTACCATAATACAAAATTCAATATACTGAATATATTGAGAAGATTAAAGAAATTAAATTTCAGATATGAATCTATCGCCAAAATTCGCGAACTATAAACAATTCTGAGAACCTGGAAGGATACAAAGGTTTCTATAATTCCTCGATTGCAAATCAGAATAATATCTCTTGCTGAACCATGCAAATTGTGAGCCGATCTTATATTGACCATACCAAGGATGCCAAAGCGCGGAGAGGAGTGGGAGCGTCATTTCCAAAAATCCTCGGGAGCGGAGCGTCTGTTTTATATATATATATATATTGCATTTATATTAAAAAAACATGCAGAATGCCAAATTAGTTGCAGAATATATGAAAACATGCATATTTGTAAATTAATAAAGATAGAAATGGCATCCATAGTACATCATTGATTAATCATTTGAGCATCAACCATCTAAATTCTAGTAATTACAAACAAATGTACAAATTTTTAAGCCATATAATAGAAAGTAGACCATTAACTTATGGAATGAAATAGGTTGTCCAACAATTTTCAAGTGTCAACAATAACATGACCAAATAGTTATGTTTACAAAATAGGCCATTTTCACACCAAAGTATGAAGACTGAAAGGTTCAAAACAATAAACTGAGCTAGTTGCTAAATACTATGAATCTATCATCTATGACATATAAAGTAGTGAAAAAGGAGACACGATTATTCTGATATCTATGATTCTATCTACTATTCCTTCCTTGTCCAGCACCACGACGGCTGTGTGGGCCTTCACGTAGTGGTAGTGGAGCTAGAGTAGGACGAAATTGTGTAGAAGAAGATGTAGGCAGACACAGAGCTGAAGATGAAGCCCCTAGTGCTGTAGCTGGTGTCCTGGACATAGGGACCATGGCAGTGGACGGGGGTGGCATCTCAACAAGATCATCATCATCCGTAAGAGCATTCTCTAAAACCAACACTCCATCCTCCAAATTATCCTCCTTTGGATTGTTGTCCCAACTCTTCTAGTTTTTATCTGTCTTTGCGTCCTCACAGTAATGGGACAACAATTCCAAGTTGTAATGAACATAAACCAAGCTCTCTGACCGATTTACATTCAAATTGTTTCTTTTGATGCTATGGATGAAACTGTAGGTGCTCCAACACCTCTTTGCAGAAGAAGTGTTCACCACCTGTGAAAGCACTCGTGTTGCCAAACGTTGTAGCTGTGGGGTAGCAACGCCATGCATGTTCCACCACTCGAGAGAACTTAGATTCTCTCGATCTCTAATTGCATTGTTGGTCCCAAAGGCACCATTGCTAAGGATGTAGTGGTTCAATTGTTTCTATATGGTGTCACAGTCCTCCTCATTAGGGACCAATTTGTCTAATGCTTTCGTATAACCAAATTGAACCTCTGCATCTTGGTGTTGTTTTTTCTTGGACCCACCACTAGGTATTGGTGATGAAAGCCATGATACATGATAATATTTAGGTGTAAGCACATATTCTAAGGCATGCAGTGGGATATTTAGCATTTCCCATCATTTTTCCACCTCTACACGAATATGATTATACAGGTTGACATATCTAAGGTGAACAATGTCTTTAATCTGCCCTAGCACGCTATCCATTTGCTCATACAACTCCCTAATGAATGGCCAACTTGAATCTGCAAACTTGATCATGTGATAAATTGGCTTGATGAATTGCAAAACAAATTGAACCTGTCACCAAAAATAACTATCAAGAACACTCACCTTCACAACATTAGCACCATCTCTATCAATGCTCAGTTCATCCCACGCATCACTCATCACCATAGCACCCAAAGCTTGTCTCACCTTCAATAGTCTACTAAGGTGAGGAAATACCTAGCAAATCTAGTTTTTGCAATCTTAAGTAATTTCAATCCAAAATGAGTGCCATAAAAGTAGTTGACCCTTGTATGCCCGGTGACAAACTTGCTGAGTTGCTTCCCTCTCTTGTACAAGTCATTAATCCATAGACATTCTTTATGCTTGACAAATCATGCATCAAAAGGTTCAAGGTGTGCACCAAACACCCAGACCAAAAGGTGTGTGGATGAAATCCTTCAATGATTTTACTTGCTCCCTTACAATTTGTTGCATTATCAGTGATTACTTGAATCACATTACAAGGACCAACATCATTAATGGTTTTCAATAGGAGCTTTGGAATGTTTTGAGAAGATGCAATGATTGAGGAGTCATGCGCTGCAAGAAACACTACACTAGTAGCAGAAACACCAAGAATATTTATCAAATGTTGGTTTCTAACATCTGTCCAACCGTTAGATACAATGGATATCCCAAAGTCCCCCACTCATTTGTAAATCGTGTTAGAGCTCTTTGAAGTTTTGTTCTTTCCCTGTCTAGTAACACAGTTCTAGCTTTCTCATAGCTAGGGCTCTGGTATCCTTTGGGGGCTTCGTTGATGGCCTTAACCATGTCAAGCCAATAGGGGAAGCGAATCTCATTGAATGGGATACCACAAGCATAGGGAAACCACCCCACTTTTGCATCCACCTTATCCCTACCTCCAATATCAAGGAAATCTTCTATTGTTTTCTGATTCAGAGGTTCTAGAACCAAGATAAGATGGAGATGTGTTGCCACCAAATCTAGATGATGCATCAGATTGAAGCTTTTGTTTTTTACCATGTTTTCTTTGTGCAACTTCTTCTATATTTATGTATTTTTGTCTCTCTTCCTTAATATCTTAGGGAAAACTGAGATCCCAATGGCCCCGTTATTGTCATCACTCTCCATTACTCCACAAAGATGCCTCCTCATATGTGTATATGAACCGGTACAAGGTTTTCGTTGATGACAATGATGATGACATAAAAACTTAGTGGTTTCACCACCTTTCCGCCCCTCAAGTTTTATCACAAATCTCCACAAGGGTGTCAATGAAGCTTTGCCACCTTCATTGCCCTCTTCATCCTCATCAAACCCTTCCTCATCTTCATATTGTGGGTCACTATGAGTATGAGCACTATCCTTTTCTTCCCTTTGATGTCTGGTCCCCACCAAGACCATGAGAATAAAAAATGGAATAATAAACCACAAGAAGACCATTTTCCTCGAGTTTTAGATCAACAACCTGCAATAAAATGAGGGACAAGGAGTGGGAAAGAGTAGGAGAAGAGGAAAAAACCACAAACAAACAACACAAGGAAACGAGTGAGTTGGGGTTTGCACTTACTTCTTTAGCTCTTGAAAGTTGAGATAGATGGCAGCCTTTGTTCTCTCCTCCCAACTCCTCTTTGCTCACTCTTCCAAGCTCTCTCCTCCAAGCTCTCAAAAATCTGCCCTAAAAAGTCTGCAAGAAGACAAAGACACCTAGTTCCCCACTCCAAGATCAAGCAAACAAAGATGAAAGAATGGGGAACAAAGAGGGGGAGGAGCTCTTTTATTTTCCTCTTCACTTTCCCCTAAACCCTAAAACTATCCTAGGTCCCACCTCCACTCAAAAATTAGAAAAAAAAAAGTAAATTTCACTTATGTGTTGGGGCGTTCGACGGACTAAGGGCGTGCATAGGGAGTGTTGGGGAGCATTTGGGGAGCGTGCTCCTAGGCTTTGGGAACATCCCAGGGAGCGTGACGCTCCCTAAAGGACATGGAGCTTCTCAAAACTGCCCAGAGCACACTCCAGGGGGCGTTCCCTTGACGCTCTCGCTTGGAGCGCGGTTCCAGGGGGGAGCGGGGGTTGGAGGGGGGCACTCGTGGTAACACTGGTCCATACTATTAAGAGTGGTTCAAATTTATAGTATGATTCGCTGCATAGAAACTTCTGCTATCAATTTCTTACATGAATTGACTAATACAAGCAGTATATATTGTTGTACAAGTTAGATAATTAGTATTGTTTCCAGCAGGTTTGCAGCAAGAAGGATCAATTTCTAGATTTTTCATTTAAGGATTGCCAAGTGATGTGTAAATTCAGGATTCAGAACAATTTGAGGGGAAATGGTTAGTTGATTTTGATACAAGAAATCCAATGAGACATTATATGGCTGGGTGATTAATGTATTTTCTTATATTAATTAGCAATTTAAGTAGCCAAAAGTTTTATTTGCTTGCTCAATATATGCTGCTGCTGACTGAGATGGACAAGTCATGAATCTTATGGATTCTTAGTTACAATAAAAACTTGATTTGATACTAGCTGATGTTGTTCTTACTACCTTGAATTTACTTTTGCTCAGACTTATGGATTTGCCAAATGCGAGAGATGTTCTCGGATTGGTTGTGCCCTCTACGACTTAACAAATTTTAGAAAACTTGGATTGGACCACCATTGTGAGAATAAGGAAGGAGTTCTATATGAATACTCCTAGATACAATAACAGAGAATAGATGTATTAATAGCATATGCAAATATCTGGATGTGATATATATAAGAGATTCCAATATATATTTCAATTATATATATATTATTGAAATATATATTGGAATATGTTCTCTCAATTGAATTCATGGATGTAGAAAATGATAACTATTCCCATCTATATCTCCCATATGTATGGGGGATGTCAAATTAAGTTCTATAAGTGTTATTTGTAAAGTGGAAAGCTAGTTGAAATAGTATTCAGCCGAGAACCAGCCGATGCAGGAGCACCATATCCTAAGTTATAGGCATGCAAGATGTAGCATACTCGGACCTGCCTTCCTTGGCTGTTGGGGCACTCCAAACTAAAATTTATTCTTCAGTATGATTTGGATTCCCCATCTGTGGATTACATTTAGCTTCCCACAACCACATAACAAATTCCAAATGCAAGACAATTGTAGAATTAACATTGCCATAATGTCACTTTTTTGGATCTCCCTCTGAAATTTGTACCTGAAACACTCTAGTCTGTCTTATTTTCAATGACACAAGTGGCACTCAATTTGGACCTCATAATATTTAGATATGGCAGTTTTACTGAAACTACCTGTTTAAGCCTAGTTTTAGGACTAGATAAAAGCCCCAATTTTTATGCCATGTAAATCTGAAATTTTGACCAGATATACTTTTGCCCTTTCTTCTTTCTAACCCTGCAATTTCCATGCAATTACAATAGTCCGAAAAAAAATATAGTAAAAATGGTAAGATGACTCTTTTGGAAAAGAAAAATCGAGGATTGTCTGTGCTAATAGCAAATGTTATGGACCAAATACCCAAATAAGCATATAAAAGACACAATTCAGTAATGCCACAGCTAAATCAAGCAAAAGATTGAATAGATGAGAAGCCTCTTTGAGGGGGTTGTTAGAATATAGAAGATTGTGTGCTCGTTTTACCATTGAYGATACCCTCGTCACCCAACCATAGGCCGAAGCCACCCTCCGAGCACCTTAACCTTGACTGAGAATTACTCCGGAAGCAAACCCTAGGCTAGATAGCCAAACAAGGTGTAGCACATCTTCCTCCAAGGATAGCGCACCAACAATAGCTGATCAGATAGTCCAAACCCTAGCCAAGAGATAGTCCAAGCCAAAACAGAAAATCTGGTTGCAGCAGCTGCACCTGCAGCTCTCCTCCACATGTGCGCACCAAACTGGGAACTGCAGTGCGCACCAGTTGCTGCTCTGCAATTCTGAGATATGTCAAATGAGAACCGACGCCCTGTATTTATAGTGGTTCTGCTAGATTTGCTGGGGCCGACTTCTCCTTCTGCGTACATGTCTGTTCAGTTTATTATTATTATTTCTGGCCGACTTCTTCTCTTGGAGGCCTATAACCTAATATAAATTATCTTCTTGAGCCGACAAGACTTCTAGGGTTATTAGCGAACTCATTAGGGTTTTCTCTTGCTTTCCGGAGTCTTCTATTCTCGTCAGGTTTACACGTGGAGGTAAATACCTCCCGCAACTACCATAATATTAACACTCCCTCCTAGCTAGGGAGGTATTACAGGAATGGTCTTGAGCACAAAAACATACCATTTACCCGGTAGCATCAACATAGTCGTTTAGACTATCTCATGACTAGATCATGAGCATCACCATCACCATCAACTGCATCATCTCTCGAAACCATACTTCATCTGAGTAATCAAACATGATGCTGGATAAGTCACTCACACCATAGAGTGATACAAGAGTCATTCTTATAATCTAGAAGAGTAAATGCTCTGAACTATTTTCCGTCTGGAAAATCT
>ML813931.1:0-12451 GCA_009831015.1 Picea engelmannii
AGGAAAGTGGGTTAAGATGGTTAGAAGGTAATTTAAATAATAAAGTGAAGTGATGAGTGTACTATAAGTCAAAGTGGATACAAAATAAATTATTTAAATAATAAAGTTAATGGAGAAATTACTAAGTGGACAAGTGGTTAGAATGGGTTAGCCCTAAAATAAAGAAAGTGGGTTAAGATTGTTAGAAGGTAACCCCTTGAGGAAGCTACATGAAAGTATAAATAAGAGGCAAGGGTCTCTCATTTTTAATCACACTTGAGCATATTGAATATCTACAAGTGATTTAGGTAACCAAAGGATATCTAAGCCAAATTTCAGAGGGAAGGTGAAGTAAAGAAGGCCAAAATTCAAGGGAGGATAAATTCTTTTGATGATGCTTTCTAAGGTACGTTATATATAGGTTATCTCACCATTTTCGCAATAATTTTTTTCTAGAATGATTCACACTGTCAAATTGGGAGGTCGTTGAGGAAACATATCCAAGTAGCTGTGATACAAATTTCAGCTTTTGGGTCGTTGTAGTTTTGGAGTTACACTTAGTGGAAAATAGGGTTTGTGGCTAGTCCTGAAACTAATCTAAAACAGGTGTTTCGGGTAAAAACATCATAAATTATTCATAAAAGATCCAAATTCAGTAAGAAAAAATGTATTGGTTATATTACAGTCTTTAGTATTCTATGTATAATTTTTAGATCCATACAACAAATATTCCATGCGGGGCACGCTCTACAAGTTCGCTCCCTAGAGTAAGCCAGAATTCAACAAGGTATGTCATTTTTGCTATAACTCCTTTTCTGAGAGGTTCCAAGTAGTGAAACCTGGAAGAATTGCATAAAAGACATCGAAAAACATTGTGTACTAGTTTTAAATCTTTATTCATTACAGGTACATAGTTATGATTATTTCAAGTTAGGATTGTTGACTAATCCAGAATTAGTCATGTGAGACTAAAGTAAAGTTTGATGAAAATACTAGTCTCTTGTTGTTAAAGTTAAGGACGGTTTGTAGGTATGTGATCATATAAACTAGGTCTATTACATAGTTACAAATCATATTTGGATGATGAAATCGATGAGGGATTTTTGTTGAGGTAGATGTTGGGTACATGGTCGAGACAAGTAGTTGATGAGTTGGCACTTACATGAGGTGTATAGTCGATGATGTTGGTACATATTGATGAGTCATAGTTGATGCGTAGTTGATACATGATTGGTACATACTTGATACATGGTTGGAGGGACTTATTCGTAGTATTGTTGACACATGGTTTATGGATGATGTAACATAATTGTATTGGTATATTATTAGAAGCACATATTGATCTTGGTGATGATTATGAGTTGTTGTGTTATTCTTGGTTGGTGCACATCTTTGAGAGTTGTCTTGGTGAGTATATTTGATTTGGTTGATAAGATTGATGAGACAGGTTGTTGTGACAGGTTATTCGTACATGTTTGGTGCATGGTTGATGCACTTGTTTATGGCACAGGTTGATTACAGGTTGGTGCATGGTTGATGCACTTGTTTATGGTACAGGTTGATTACAGGTTGTTTGGTACAGGTTGGTGCATGGTTGATGCACTTGTTTATGGTACATGTTGATTACATGTTGAGGTACATGTTGATGCATGGTTCAGGTTATTGGTACAAGTTGTTTGGTGCAGGTTGATTGGTACAGGTTTACAACATTATATCTCACACTGATAGTGTGACAGGGGTTCCATCATTCTACTTATACGTTAGGGCGCTATAGCCTCCTTCTGGTTGTAGCTAGAGAATTGGGAGTTGGAGCATCCCTCAGGTTGTAGCCTGAGAAACTAGGGGGTTGTATCCTCCTGGTTGTAGCCAGAGAATTAGGGAGTTGGAGCTTCCTTCAAGTTGTAACTTGAGAAACTAGGAGGTCAGAGCCTCCTTCTAGCTGCAGTTGGAAAACAAAGGAAGTTGGTACTTCCAATGAATGTAATTCTTAAAGACATATAAGAAAAAACATTTTGTGGTTTTCTCCCGCTTTGGGTTTCCACGTAAAAACATTGGTGTACTGTGTATGTGTATGATTGATCATTTGTTCAATGTTTATTTACTCTACAAATATTGGATGATTATGCTACGTTGATATAACACTTGCATTTTTTGGTTAAAAAATATTATTTCTCTATTACAGATTCACCCCCCTCTCAGTAATCCAACATAATTAAATGCATGAGCATATCATAAAAAAGAAATGCATGAGACCTTTTTCTCAAAAATCATTAATGCATGAGAAAATAAAACTCAAAAACATATAAGTTCATCGTTTCACCACTTTGTTTCCAAATTCAAATCAACTTCGTGAATAAAGTAAAGTTCCCTCCATGTGTGGAGATCCACCCAGATCACTCCCAAAGTGAAGGCACATAATGTTTTTCATGTTTCTTTATTAAATAAGTATGTACATGATTATAATCATATTATTGACTGGTCTGTGATTCAGGTGGAACCCAAGGGAGAGTTCCTGCCAGAACCTCAATGCATAATAGACAGGAAGGAAACCCCACTCAGGAATAGAACCATTACACAGGTCAAGGTGCATTGGAAACACTTTGGCCCAGATGAGGATACATGGGAAATGGATGATGCCATGAAACATGCATATTCATTTTTGTTTACTTCTGTACATACAGAGCACATTGACAAATAGAACATTGATGAGTATGTTCCTTTAAGGGGGAGGGGATTGTAATACCCCTGTTTCCCCCAGCTTGTAAATATAACTATAACTGGCCAAGAGACTATGGAGGATTAAATATGTGTGAATGTTTGATATGTGTGAATGTTTGTATAAAAGGGTCAATGTATGGATTTTGTGTTATTAATAAAAATTGGATATGTGGTGCACAAATGCTGAAAGGGGGGAGTTTTCCAAGATAGACCATGGATGCTATGAGAGAGATGGTGAGAGAAAGAAATAATGGTTGAGATGACCCTCACCAAACCAGTACCTATTGGGTGTAATTTCTCAACAATCCTCTGACCCATAAATGAATTACTGGTCAGGCTGGTAGTTGGAAGGCCATCCTCAAGAGTTAATGAGGAGATGAGGCATGGTACCCATTTGTAAGGCTTTGAGTACTAACTGCGAGTTGGGAATTTAGAACCACACAAACTTGCTAAGGAAGGAAAGAAAAGAACTAATTCGGAGGATAGAGACAAATCTCCAAGAAACAGAGTAGAGAAAACAATCTCCAGAAGAGAAGAAAGTGTGCTTCGACTCTGGAGTTGAGAGAAAAGCTGAGAAGCAAGCTCGTTTTTGTTGTAAGAATCCTTGGGTAGGGTCTCACTACAAGCTGATAAACGAGACTGACGAGTGACTGAGGCATAACTCCTTGCTTGGTGTAGAGGAATCTAGTTTCCAAGATCCTGTGAGAGGAGGAGAGTAACCTCCGTCCACGACTTTCGTGGAGCAAGGAGAAATAATCTCTCTCATAACATCATGGTCTATCTCAGGGGTGGCCAACAATAAATCTAGAAGGAGTGGCTATGCCTATGGTTGGGTGGAAGCAGACACCCCTTTCAACAGTCACTTCACATTTTCCAGTTCTGATAAGTATTTTCATACTCTGTGTAATATATTGAATGCAATGATTGAATGACTGTGTTTATGGTTAACTCTTGCAGTGTTTGAACAATTATTAGAAATGCTCATTTTTCTTATGTAAACTTCTATTTTTACTTGGTTTTAGATTTACCTTAGTTAGCCTCTAGAGAGTTATGGGTTGTGAATCTGGAGGAGAGTCAGGGTAGAATTAACTGAAACGTTTAAGTCCTACCGCCCTTTTGAGTTTACCTTAGCAGGAATTTCAAGTTCAACTCTGTGGGAGAAGGGAATTCCTTTAGAAACTCCACGCATGTGATAGAGGGCTCATACCCATGGATTTAATCAAGTCTCGACTAAGAGCTAAGTGTAGCACATAATCCAAATATGATCCCTTATGACCCAGGGTTGGAAACCCCTCGCTAAGCCCGAAAGGAGTGAAGCTACTTTGGCTTCGAGACTTATTATTCCACAACCCTCGAAAACAACCGAAGGCCATAGTCGTGAATTGATGAGGTCCATAGATCTGGGGATCCAATGGAGATCTCTCTCAGACGTTATATCGGAATTAGGAAGGGTAGCATTAAGTACTTCGGCGAAGTTCCACTTCGGGAGAATAGGAGTGGTTTAGTGCCAAAACTCCCAAACGTCGGAGTCACGAAGTTAATCTGGACCATTGATAATAGAGGGATGTGTGTCCACAGATAAATGACTATTCGAGAGTTTGGGTATTCACGGTATGAATGTGAAGATATAGGGACGTAGAACGTCGAACGTCGAATGTCGATGTTCAACGTAGAATGTCAAATACTGAATTTACTAAGTGACATAGACCGTCAATCCTTTCATCCTTCGGTATCCATCTCAGTCGTTGATATAAGGACTCTGTTGATAACCCCTATTAAATTACCAACCAACCGAGAACGTATTGTTAGAAAAACAAGATTGCGGAGCAATAAAATAAAAAAAAATGTGGAAATAAAACATAGAAGATACACAATACAATAGAGACATAGATATACATGGTTCACACAGTGTGAGATATGTCCACCACATAAATTGTTAGGTCCTTCTTTTATTATTATCCAACAAATGAAGGGATACAACCTGCAACACACCCACTGTAACTTCCTCTTCTTTCTCTCACAATCTCCACTCTCATAATACAATATTCACAATGATACATAGCCGCAATAAATTTTTCCCTCATAAAAGAGGGTTTCCTTCTAGGGAAAAAAACCCTAACATAATTCTACCATCATATCCGCCACCTTATAATGAACAGTCCAGATTTACTATGAAATTACAATATACATTTACAAGGCCAATTTTTCCTTCAGGGGATTTTCCCCTGAACCCCCACCGGGGGCCTGTGCTCCGGACCCCCCAACCGGGGGGATAGCCCCCTCAGACCCTGCAAGGGGGTATCCCCCTCGCACTCATATACGTGGAGAAGTGTACATTCTTTCATGGTGTAAAGTATTCATGGGGTATAAACACAACTGAAAACAAAGACCTCTGAATCATAAAGATAATCAGGCTCCACAACCAACAATCTCCCACTTGGAGACTGATCTCAACAAATCCACCGCTGTTGTATATGCTAGACTATGATCCTTCCTGGAATTGAAAATTTTCTCATCTTCATCTTCATGCTTAAAGAACAACTCAAACTGAGCAAGAACTCAATTTCTCCCCGGTTACTCCCTTAGTTAACATGTCTACATGATTCTGGCTAGTGTATATCTTTTCCAACCTCAAATGTTCATCTTCCAAGATGGATCGTATGAAATGGTACATGAGTTGTATATTCTTAGTCTTCGAATGGAAGGTTGAGTTCTTTGCAAGATGAATGACATTGTCACTGTCACAGTGCAACTTGCTATTCTTCTGTTTCTTTCCCAATTCCTCCATAAACCTCTGTAACCAAATCATTTCTTTACTAGCCTCTATAGCAGCAACATACTCTACTTCTATTGTTGAAAGTGCAACAACCTTTAGCAATTTAAAAATCCAACTTACTATTGTTCCACCTATAGTAAAAACATACCCTGTGGTGCTCCTCCTGCTATCTTTATCACTTGCCATATATGAATCAACATATCCCTGTAGAATAGTGTCTGAACCTTCAAAACATAATGCATGAGTAGAAGTACCTCTCAAATATCCGAGAATCCGCTTTACTTCCTCCCAATGTTATTTACCTGAATTTTTCATATCCCTACTCACAACTCCCATTGCATGTGCAATATTTGTTCTTGTGCAAACCATTGCATACATCAAGATGCCAATTGCTGATTAATAAGGGAACCTAGACATGTATTCTATATCCTCCTCTGTCTTGAGATACATTTCCTTAGTTAATTTGAAATGGTTGGCCAAAGGTGTACTAACTAGTTTTTCATTCTACATTCTAAACCTCTCCAACATCTTCTCTATGTACTCACCCTGAGACAATGTCAATTTGCGATTTTTCTTGTCTCTTGTTATTATCATACCAAGGAATTTTTTTGGAGCACCCAAATCCTTCATTGAAAATGAATTAGAAAATTTATTCTTGAGCACATTTATATCCTGCATATTAGACTGTACAACAAGCATGCCATCTACATACAATAGAAAGATAATATAGTTTCCATTTTCTAGCCTTTCAAAATATACACAGTGATCAGAATGACATCTACTATAACCATGTTCTTTCATAAAACTGTCAAACTTCAAATACCACTACCTTGGAGTTTGAATTGGGCCATACAAGCTCTTCTTCAACTTGCATACCAAATTCTCCTTCCCTTTGATGTCATACCCCTGTGGCTGCTACATATAAATCTCATCCTCCAAATCCCCTTGGAGAAAAGTTGTTTTAACATCTAACTATTCAAGATGTAAATCTTCTACTGCCACAAGACTTAAAATATTCCTAATTGAAATCATTTTAACAACAGGAGAAATTATTTCATCAAAATATATACCTTTCTTTTGTGCAAACCATTTACAACAAGTCTATCCTTGTACCACTTTTTGCCTCCATCTTCTTCCTTCAACTTGTAAACCCATTTATTCTGTAATGCTCTTTTTCCTGTAGGAAACTGAACCAAATCCCATGTTTGGTTATTTACCAGGGAATCCATTTCCTCTTTCATTCCTTTCCCCCACTTCTTTTTGGTGTCTACCTGCATTGCCTCTTCATAACATTCTGGTTCACCAGAATCAATCAACAATAAATAATACAATTAAGGAGAGTATCGTTCAGGGGGTCTACTTAACCTAGTAGATTTTCTAACAACACTTGCAAGAGATTGAGGTACCTGCTACTCCTGTTATTGTACATTTTGATTTTTTGGTTCATTTGGAATTTCTTTTTCAGTGATCTCATCAAGCACTGTGTATTCTAGTTTTTATTTTTTTCTGTTTCTTTCCCTGCAACTGATCTTTGTACATGACCTTCTCATTGAATATGACATCTCTAATCCTAATGATTTTTTTTATTTTCATAATCGCATAAGCGATAACCAAAATCATTAACACCGTATCCAATACAGGTAAACTTCTTAGATTTTTCCTTGAGCTTGTTCTATTTTCTTTATCAATATGGACAAATGATTCACAACCGAAAGTCTTAAAAAAAGAATAGTTTACATTTTTACCTATCCATGCCTCCTCTGGAATTATACCATCCAAAGAGATTGAAGGTCCTTTGTTTATTAAGTAAACACCAATATCTACAACATCTACCCAGAACTGTAAGGGAAAACTAACATGCAATATCATAGTCCTTGCACGCTCCATGATTTTTCTGTTCATCCTTTCTGACACACCATTTTCTTGTGGTGTTCCTGGAACTGTCTTCTCTCTATGAATCCCATGGTATGAACAATAATCATCAAACTCCTTGCTGCAATATTCACCTCCATTTTCTGATCTGAGACACTTCAACCTTTTCCCTGTCTCATTCTCAACCAAAGCTTTCCATTTCTTAAAAGTATCAAAAACATCATATTTTTTGTCGAATGCAATAAACCCAAGTTTTTCTAGTTGCATCATCAATAAAAATAACATAATAACTAGAACCAACAAGAGATGATACTTGAGTTGGTCCCCATACATCTGTATGCACAATCTCTAACCTTTCACTCTTCTTTTCTTTTTCGACTCTGAGAAATCTGACTCTCTTATGTTTTCCATAAACACAATGCTCACAGAAATCCAAATCAATTTGTTTAAGATATGGAAACAAATTTATTTTGTGAAGTATCTACATCCCCTTCTCACTCATGTGTCCAAGCCTATGATGCCACAGTGTTGTATCCACTCATGTAGAAGCTAAAGAGACAGAAGAGTCAGTATTACCAGTACATAAATAAAATGTACCTACCTTCTCTCATTTTGCTATCACCAATGATCCTTTGGTGACCTTTCACACATTATCTGTAAATATGGATATACAACCTTCACTTTCCAACTGCCCTCTTTAAATTATATTTTTCCTTCAATCTGGAACATGTTTTACCTATTTCAACAACCATTGGTTTCCATTGCTTTGCTTTATTTTTACCTTTCCCATTCCAACAATTTTGCATGGTGCATCATCACCCAAATGTACCTGTCCAAAATCACCTTGAACATAATCTAGAAAATTATTCCTTTGGGGTGTGGCATGAAATGAAGCCCTTGAATCTACTACCCAAGACTCAGAAATATTATCTACAAAAATAATCAAAGCATCTTATAACACATCACTTGTTACATTTGGTTCCTAATTTTTCTCCCGATGTCCATCTCTTTTTTTCTTTGGAGCTCTACAGTATTTATTAAGATGTACTTTCTTTCCAAAATTCCATCACTCTATCTTTCCAAGTCTGGATTTGGATCTACCCTTCCTAGAATTCCCATGGTTCCTTGAGCCCTTTCCTCTATCCTTTTGTCTTCCCTTATTCCACTAGTAAATTTGGGTCATTTTGTGACGACTCTTTCGACGCTCTTGCGACATTATGTCGTGGATATTGCGACGAATATTGTGTCTCCCAAACGTTGCTTCACGTGCCATGGCAAGTGTGACAAACTTGAAATAACGTCGCAAGAGTGACAAAACTAGGAAGTTGTCAGACGAGCAACAAATAAGGGATACCATCACACGAGCGACAAAGAAGGGATATCGTCGCAAGAGCGACAATGTAGGGAAATCGTCGAAAGTACGATAAGGAAGGGAAATCGTCGCAAGAATGACTAGTCATGAAAATCGTCGCAAGAGAGAAAAGTAGGGAGATCGTCACATGAGCGACAATATAGGGATGTCATCGCAAGATCGATAGGTTAGGGAGATTGTCACAATAGAGACAAGGTAGGGAGATCGTCGCAAGAGTGCCAAGGTAGGGAGATTATCGCACAAGCGACAAGGTAGGATGATCGTCACAAGAATGAAAAGGAAGGGAGATTGTCGCATGAGCAACAAGTTAGCGAGATCGTCACAAGAGAGGCAAGATGAAGAATCTTGTGACGAATAAGTTATCGAAGGACTCATCGCAAGAGCGACGAATGTAAGGATACTTGTGACAAAATTGTTATACAATCGACGAAAATTTTTCATCGATTGTATAGCAATTTCATTTCAAGTATCCTTATAGTCGTCACTCTTGCGATGACCAATATTTATTTTAAAAAAAAAATGATGCCCTTATTCATAATATGTTGATCATTGTTTTATTCACAGTATGTTGATCCAATTATAAAATGATTTTTGAGCAAAAACAAATGCCAAACATTTATAACATTTATTAATAAAAATTCACTAATAAAAGACAAGTACAATATTGAACTACAATATACCCTAAGAAATACTAAACCATATAAAAAACTATATACAATGAAAACAATTAACAACCAAGCATCTAAAAATAGTGGTGTTTTTAAGCACAAGGAGGGAAATGTTCTCTAATTTACAATGGTGCCATTAGTCATTTTTTTGTACTTATGATACTAGCGCACAACTTCCTACTCTATTTTCACCTTTTATATTTTTTAACCTATGTTTTGATATGAATCTGAACAACGATTTGATATTTCAAATCTGTTATGAAATACAACAATGACAATTCTATCATCTAGGCATCCAAATTTTATGCAACTTGTATACTAAAGTGGATGAATGATGAAACAATAGTCTGAAAAGTCAAAGATATTATTTTCTGATGTTAGTTTCCTTTCCTATTTCCTGGATTTTCCCACATTTTGTGTTGTTTTCTGTAACATGTCTATCCCATGTTTCCTCCTTTGGGTGGGTTCCATTTACAATTCAAGGACACTGAAAGTTGCAGATAAATAATAAAACAATATTTTCCACAATAAATGCAAATTTTAAATTTATATATGGTAGGTGATCTAAAAATGAAGAAGACTTGAAAAAACTTGAATAATTATTACAAGTGAAATGTTATGTGTTTAAAGCAACAGGATCAATTTGCAACACATAAATTAAGGATTACTTATGTGAAATACACATAGACAGCAGTATAAAACAATGAACATCAGCACATAAACACAACAACTTGATAAAGGAGTTCACCCCTCTCCGGGCTACATCTCCTGGTCTAGCTTCCAATGGATCATTATTATTAAATTGCTCAAAGTGCTCAAAAACATGCCTTACAATGCTCAAAATGACAAACTGACTGCTCCAATGGATTCCCAGTGTCCCAAAACCCTTGTCTGGGCTCTTTCGGCACCTCAATCGATTGAAAAATGAAGAAGTTAGCCTCCTTGAAGTCTCCCTCTTCAACTTTGCTGTCTCTGGTTCTACAAATCGCACCCTTGCCTCACAAACCTGGCTCACACACTTATTTAAGCATAAAAACTTATCACCGGGTGCAACCACGCCAACGGTGTGAACCGTAGGATGGTTAGGGCGCCTCCAGCCCCTAACCGCCTAGGCACTTGGGTGTATGGCCATAGGACCAAAAGATGGGTGGAAAAGTGGTTAATCTGTTTGAAAACCGTGGAAACCACCACAACCAATACCCACGCGCATATTCACGGTCCACACAACAGTTATGGGTTAATAAATATGGTTATACGCACACATATAGTCCATGGGCTATATTCAAACCCACGCGCAATATTACAATACCAATTAACATATGAGCGACGGTCATATATATTTTACAAAGAACCACGGGTCGGGGCTAAGCCCCGGCCCGACCCCCCTGCCAATACAACACAAATACAACTTAAATATAATGTTTCCCGCCTTCCTAACAAGGGACAAGTGGCAGTAAGTTGGCTAGCGGAGTTTCATGAGAGCTTTATATAGTGGGGGAGGTCCGGGGGTCAAACCCCGCAGACTCCCCATATCATTTTATATATATACAACCATATAAACCAGTCATATAGTGACACGTGGCGCCAATGGGTTGGGCCACGTGTCCGCACGTTATTGGCTACAAATGACACGTGCCATCACCCGATTGGACAACCACCAACCAATAAAAATGTGCCACATCATCCACCTGACATGTCATCATGATGGTAAGCCCCTACCATGTCACCGTACGGACTGTACGGACAGGTACAGTCAGCATCCAAAATTTTGCCTGTTTGGCTTGGCGGACAGATCGTGATAACTCCTCCATACGGACTCTGTTTGCGAAAGTAAATATACCGCTGGAATCAGGAAGACGAGACAGACGCAATGGAACTGTTTTCATCGCATTTTGAGCACTTTGAAAATTGAGCAAAATTTGATCCCCTGATCACACCTCCCCATTGGGAAGCTTTTGGACCTCCAAAAGACTATCTCAGTCTATGTGAAGATGAGGGTATAGTTCCCTCACCCTTCCAACCTCAATCCACTTGGCCTTGCTTGGATTCGTCCCTTTAAGACCAACTCACAAATACTCCACATTTCCTCGCTTCGAAGTTCGCATCCTCCTGTCAAGTATGGTGTCTTCCTACAGTTCTGTTAGATACTCTGGAGAAAAATCATCTATGGAAGGAATTTGAACATGCTCTCCTTGATCATCAATCAACGGAGGCTCATACAACTTCAAATTCTCAACATTAACAACTGCATACATTTGCATATATGGAGGCAAATCTAAACGAAAAGTATTGTTACCAATCTTGCCAACAATTTTGAAGGGACCATATCGAATTGGTTTCAACTTTTTACCTTCTCCTTTAAGCCTCTCCTTGCTGATGTAAAGCCACACTTCATCACCAACTTCGAAACTGTGATCAACACGATGCTTGTCATGTCTCTCTTTGTACTTGGCCTGACTCTTTTCCAACTGCTCTTGCACCACCTGATGTATCGACTGAATTTGTTCAATGAACTTCTATGCCCGATCAATATCATATTGCCCATCAACAGTAATATCTTTCCCAAATATGAAATCTAAAGGCGACTTGGGAAAATAGCCAAAACATGTCTCAAATGGTGACGTTTGCGTCGAAGAGTGCTTAGCTCGATTGTACGCATGTTGAACGTAGTGTAAATGTTCATCCCAAATCTTGGGATGCTTACTGCAATATGCACGAAGAAGATGTACCACTGTACAATTCACCACCTCTGTCTGACCATCTGTCTGCGGATGAAAAGTTGTGCTCTTTTTCAACTTGGTTTCCATGAGTGCCCACAAACTCGACCAAAAAATTCCAACAAATCGAGAATCCTGATCAGAAATGATGGACTTGGGCAAGCCAAAATGCACCCAAACATTTTGAAAGAACAACTGTGTCGTTTGTTCTGTTGTTACCTTCTTAGTACAAGGCATCAAAATACACATCTTTCTAAAACGATCAACCACAACATAAAGATAATCATGACCTCTTCTCGACATAGGTAAACCACCAACAAAATCCATGGAAATACTTTCCCAAGGGCGA
>ML813931.1:16224-33748 GCA_009831015.1 Picea engelmannii
CCTCGTCGGATAAGAACTTGGCTCCACAAGTTGACCTTCTCCTCTTGTGAGTTTCAACCTTGTGAGCATCAGAAACAAAACTTGCAAACAATCAAGTCTTCAAAACCAGTGCTCTGATACCAACTTGATCTAAAAATGAAGAATACTTGAAAAAACTTGAATAATTATTGCAAGTGAAATGTTATGTGTTTAAAGCAACAGGATCAACTTGCAACACATAAATTAAGGATTACTTATGCGAAATACACATAGACAACGTCATAAAACAATGAACATCATCACATAAACACAGCAACTTGATAAAGGAGTTCACCCCTCTCCGGGCTACATCTCCTGGTCCAGCTTCCAATGGATCATTATTATTAAATTGCTCAAAGTGCTCAAAAACATGCCTTACAATGCTCAAAATGAGAAACCGACTGCTCCAATGGCTTCCCAGCGTCCCAAAACCCCTGTCTGGGCTCTGTCGGCACCTCAATCGGTCGAAAAATGAAGAAGTTAGCCTCCTTGAAGTCTCCCTCTTCAACTTTGCTGTCTCTGGTTCTACAAATCACACCCTTGCCTCACAAACCTGGCTCACATGCTTATTTAAGCGTAAAAACTTAGCACTGGGCGCAACCATGCCAACGGTGTGAACCGTAGGACGGTTAGGGCGCCTCCAGCCCCTAACCGCCTAGGCACTTGGGCGTATGGCCATAGGACCAAAATCTAGGCGGAAAAGTGGTTAATCCGTTTTAAAACCGTGGAAACCACCACAACCAATACCCGTGCGCATATTCACGGTCCACACAACAGTTATGGGTTAATAAATATGGTTATGCGCACACATATAGTCCATGGGCTATATTCAAACCCGCGCGCAATATTACAATACCAATTAACATATGAGCGACGGTCATATATATTTTACAAAGAACCGCGGGTCGAGGCTAAGCCCCCGGCCCGACCCCCCTGCCAATACAACACAAATACAACTTAAATATAATGTTTCCCACCTTCCTAACAAGGGACAAGTGGCGGTAAGTTGGCTAGCGGAGTTTCATGAGAGATTTATATAGTGGGGGAGGTCTGGGGGTCAAACCCCGCGGACTCCCCATATCATTTTATATATATACAACCATATAAACCAGTCATATAGTGACATGTGGCGCCAATGGGTTGGGCCACGTGTCCGCACATTATTGGCTACAAATGACACGTGCCATCACCCGATTGGACAACCACCAACCAATAAAAATGTGCCACATCATCCACCTGACATGTCATCATGATGGTACGGCCCTTCCACGTCACCGTACGGACTGTACGGACAGGTACAGTCAGCATCCAAAATTTTGCTTGTTTGTCTTGGCGGACAGATCGTGATAACTCCTCCATACGGACTCCGTTTGCGAAAGTAAATATACCGCCGGAATCAGAAAGACGAGACAGACACAATGGCACTATTTTCGTCGCATTCCGAGCACTTTGAAAATTGAGCAAAATTTGATCCCCTGATCAGTAGGGCACATGGAACAAAGGCACACTATTCTATTTAACTATCTAGATTATGAATCAACAATTTCACATAAAGAAAAAGAAAGCCTTTTCCATAACTCATCACTCTTGTCAATGATAGGTCGAGAATCTTTTGGCACATGCAAAGTCTTTTAAGGAGACAAGGAGGTTTAAATTCAAATGAAAAGGATTATTCACTTTGATTTCATGATCAAATATGTTATCTACTATTATAAAGGGGTTATTCATCGGTACTTTTACCTGCTAATCCTCAGACGTTGTCATTCATGCCAAAAAACTTCAAAATCCAAACAATTTTAAGATGTCTAAAACTAAACAACCTTGAATGTTTCCTCCTTTGAGTGGGTTCCATTTACAATTGAAGGACAATTAACATGCGCAAATTAAAAGGATAATTTCCACAAAAATACAAATTTTAAGTTTAAATCTATCTGGGGACATGAAGAACAAAGGTAAAATATTCTATTTAATTTTTAACTGTCCATATAATGAATTGACAATTTCTCACAAAGAAAATGCAAGCCTTTTCCAGAACTCATCACTTTTGTAGATGACTGGTTGGGAATCGTTTGGCACATTCAAAGTCTTTTAACGAGGTTTAAATTCAAAGAAAAAGAGTTATGCACTTTTCTTTCAATGATAAAATATGTCATCTAATATTATAAATGGTTATCCATCTGTACGTTTACATGCCAATCCTCAGAGGCTGGCATTGAAATATGCCAAAAATATTCAGAATCCAAACAATTTAAGATGTCTAAAACTTAAAATCCCTGAATGTAAAATGTCCACTGATCAAAAGAAAAGAAAAAATCACCCATAACAATAAGAGAATAGGATTAATGAACTTGTTTTATAAGTGCCTGATGTCGAGATGGTTCAAGGTAAAAGACAAAGTCCAAATCTAGATCCTTGAGAGTTGTTATTTCTTCAATTTCAACTTTGTTTGTTGAGCGAACTTGAGATGAAAATTTTAGATCAAAGCGTCTATGTATGTGTAGCTCTGAGCAGAACATATTACCCATAAATATAAAATGGACCTGTTCAATTTCCCATTTCAATTTATTAGAGATGATATTTCAACTTTAAAAGGACTTGAAAAAACAATTTTGCATTGGGTAATACTGTAATACATGGTCTTAGAGACAACTACTGTAACGTGAACATTTTAAAATACTCTAGAGCTTGAAAACAAATATTATTCATATAATTTGCAAAGATCTATATATAGTTAAACCTCAAATATTGAAATGTTATCCTGGACAATAAGGACAATCATATGACATTGCATGTAGAACAATAAACCTAATAAAGTACCTTATGCCCTCCAGCTGGCTTGATAGCATGTAGGCCAAAAACTTTAGTAATAAGAGTGCTTTCATAGGTACGAATGTGATTATAATAATTTGGTAGAATTCAAAGAAGTACTTTTAAATTGGTTGCATGAGCATGTCAGATAAGATAAGATACTTTTATTTATGTCCAACAAATGACCACAATAGTAGGTCAAAGTGACTCAAATAGTACCACCATTGTAAAACATAGTGGGAATTCCATAGCAGCTCCTAGATCTAAACTAACAACAATAAGTAAAGAGATAACCCACTTTACCAAATTACTCAATGTTTAATAAAGTATGGACGTGTGATAATAAAATGCAGAAAATTACTCAATGACCAGAAGATAAAAAGGATATTAGCAACTAGAATTTTTCATAACTAGATATTAACAACTAGAATGGATTTTGAGTCTTGTTTTTGGCTTGGAGCGTGCCATGTCCATTAATCAGACTCAACGATGGGAGAAACAAAGAACACCGCCAATGGTATATGTTGAGGAGGAGATTTTGGAGGAACCCATCCAGGTTCACTCGAAATCCCTCCTCTTCACAGTGTCGAATGATTGGCAGCCCCCTAGCCATAATCCAACAAGCACAAGATCCCCAACCACCATGGAAGGGGCCACATGTATAATCGAGGAGGAATTCCTCCATCTGGACTCTGCGGCCTCAATTCAGAACACATATAGCCAAGTCAGGACATTGGCGGAGGAGGTCAAGGTGGTGGAGGCTATGGACACCTTGGGCACGGAGGTGGAGGGTCACCTAGTCTTGGTGCCTCCACCACTTACGGATCTCTCTGATTTCTGCCATGCTCCACCACCTTTATTTCATCCAGAGCAACTCGGTCTCTTCTTCGAGCTAAGGAACCAGATGGCTAACCAGATACACCAAGACACCCTCATGCACCAACGGATTGACATGCTCAATGATGCCTTATCGAATGCACCTACAACTTAGCATTTCCCGACCTGTGCGAGGCCTTTCGTGCTCCAGCCCAGGGACAACCCCTTCAAAAACGCTCCGAACGACATGCCCCCAGGTGCTAATGTGTAATTTATTTTCTATGGTTACCTCGCACACTCTTAGTTCAACTCTTTGTACTGCGATGATGCAGTTTTACAGTTCTGTCATCTTTTTTCAGTTGGTAGTTTTTCTTAGATGCATAGAATAGTTCAGTAAGAACTCGATCCACCATCTGCTCTGGTTTCTGTTTGGCAAGGCAGATGGCAGATATCCATTTTGACTAATGACATCACAATCTACCACATATTTCGGTCTCCACTAATTTGGCGGAATAGGTGGAAAGTTGTTGACATGTGGAATTTCTGTACTCTAAAAGCTCAGTAATAGGAAACTCTCTTTTTTATTTAAAAAAAAAAAAAAAAACTACCACTAATGCAAAAACTTCCATGTTGATCTTGACAAGTGATTTTATGGCCATGGAGATTCAAAAATAACAAATAGGACTAATGCCACTTTATAATTGGTTCATAGTGAAATTCCTTACAACATAATTACTATAAAAATAATGAAACCACTAAACTACAATTATCAATTTTCACTTGCATACATCACAGAAAGAACTTTTACACATTAAAAAAAAATTACAAAACTCGCAGACATTGTACACAAAATTCTTGCAAATATATCCAATAAACTAATTACACACAATTTCTAAAATATACAGTTGTGATAATACGATGTGTTATCACCATGATGATACTGCTTCAAATCTGAGTTTAAATTTAGCAGGTGACTAAATCAATGTAGAGACATGGAATCATTTGGAGGCTTAGGTCATATATGGCAGAGATGTGGAAAAATATAGTGAAAGTGCAAAGGAAGCATTCCTACGGACCGTTGATCTGGTTGAGGACCATATCAGGCGGTGAACTAGCACAAAATTTAATTATGTGAGGGTGGACTAGGGAAAACCATTGTGGTTTTAGTAGTAGACGTGTGGCACCCTTAGAAGTGCATCGGGGCGAAAAATAGTTTGATTGAAATCGTTTTCCCAACAACCCCGATGTCACGTGGTCTAATGTGTCAAATCAACAACTCATGGAGGGAGGTGACGGCTAGTCAAATCACCTTACATCGTTGGTTCAGGTACTTCCCGTCTGACATGTCAAGCAAACGTCGCCATATAACTAACTCAAAAGTTCATCATTCGAAATAGATTGATGAAGCATGGAAAACCAACGTACCCTATCAATAATTCATGATTAGGATTCAAGGACTACCGATCTTTAGACATGGATAGCTTTATCCTACTCCGGGAAATCATCGTCCCATGCATAAGTGAGGTAATCTCAAGATGGATCGATTTCCTGAGTTTTGTAGAGTTAAGGGAGACAAAAATAGCGATCTATGCAAATATTGGAAGACATGGACAACATCAATCAAACAGTATCCAGTACAATAGGGTTTTCAACCAATGTGTCAATCTTATCAATAAGTGAGAAAGAAAGGTGGGTTGTGCAGATATTAGCAACTAAATTTCATACCGAACCTGCAACTAAATCAGAGTCGGGGGTCAGATTAAATCCTGTTATGAGGGACCTAGTCATCAATGAACATGCAAACAAAATCTACAAATAGTAGGTTGAGAAGAAGAAGCAGAGCAAACGACAGAGAACAAAAATCAGAGCTAAGACGATGGAGACCATCAAAATCAACTCGCTTGGTTGAGCACTCTGAAGGAGGAAAATGCCAAGGTAAAATGAATTCTCAGGTAGGATTAAGTACATTCAAGCAAATTTTGGACAGATGGCAGTCGAAGAAAGGGGCCCCAGATGTGACAGACTTGTTCCTAACAATCCCTTTAAAATAGGATAACTGTTATTATAAATCACTCTTTTTTTGTAACTTATCTCTATTTTTAGAATTATAGGGAAGTCTAAACATTTTGAATTCCACAAGTAATTCCTCTCTATATATATTATCTCAAGGATATATAAATATATGGAGAAAAGAGGAGCTTGCCCTCTGTGCAGGAAGACTTTGTAAATTTTGGGGCTAGAATGAATACATAAATGCAAAGGTGGATTTTGGACTGTTTATGAAAAGATTCTAACTGGTGGTGACATGAGTCTTGTGTTCTTTCATAGTATGTAATTCCTGTTATCTTATATTTCATTTACGATTTCATATGTCTAAATTGGAGAAACAAAAACCCATAATTCATCATTGCGGGCTTAAGAGATTTAGACTATGTATATTTCTTCTCAACCAATTCAGAATTTATTTTGATATGTTCTGATGCAGTTATATGTTTCTTTTCCTTCTGATGCCATGCAAATTTTCAGATATAAACTCAGACTCACTGCCTCATTTATCCTTTTCCTCTTAATAGTTCTCATGTTTTGACAATGCATTGTTCATTCCAGACTCCATAGCCCAAATGTTATCTTCATTTCTCTAGTTATTTTAATAAGAACCCTCCAAAACAAACCAAATCTAGCCACCGATTTACAAAGAAATAGAAAGTGACAAGAGAGAGCCCTCTCTGAGTTGATAAGGCTAGTGCCTCAACTCTAAAGTAGGTTGAAACAATTTCCTTTTTCATCTGTCTATTCAGTCGGACAAAATTTATAGAGTGCTAACATTATGGTGTCGTTGTCGGAGACGAAATTGAAAAATTCTCCCTGGGAAGAACGACATGGTTGAGTTCTAAGGTTTGAGAGAAGCAGACACTTAGGAAAATATTGGTTGTATTCCTTCTCTAGTGACTCCACACATCAAAAAATTAGTTTGAAGGTGATTCCACTGGTAGAAGAATCCAAAGATTTAAATTTTCACTAGCGACTCCACTCTCAATGAAGAATCCAACTTCCAAAACATCAATGGCGACTCCACTCTTAATGCAGAATCTGGATCCCAAGAATTTATTAGCGACTCCACTCAAATTTTGAATAACGAATGCAGTTCAGAGAATTCACTGAAAGACGATGTGCCTTGGTTGAGGTATGAGAAGGCGTTATTGAAGAAAACAAATGCTCAAAATGGGATTTTTTTTTCAAATCATTTTGCTATTTGTTATAAGCTGTCTCTAGTCCTTTCTCAAAAATGATAGACAAGTTCTTCTTTACTTACTACATGAAAATAATGACCATGACAATCCAGAAATTATATATCCCCCTCTTAGAATTACACGAACGTCCCCTCATTTTATCATTGATTTTGATAAAAAAAAATCGTCTGGGCCACGTGATGACCATAACCAAGTTGATGAGTCTCATGAGACTAGAGTTGATATTTCACCTCCTGTACTTGATCCAAAACCCTCCAAGACTCAACATAGATACAAACCCTTAAAGTTACCCCACAACCTTCATAATTTTCCTCCAAAACACTATGAGTACTTACCTATGTTTGATGGGGAACCTGATACCATCTCAGCTGAAAAACACATCCAAGGGTTTGAGCATTTTATAGATTTGTTTGAGATTGACCATGATGATGTTTGTATGAGGGCCTTCTCTCAATCCTTGAAAGGGGACACCAAATATTGGTTTAAACATTTGTAGCCATAAACGATTAGCTCATGGGAGGAATTGAAAGATGTCTTTTTAAAGTTTTGGGGCAAGAAAAAATCTTTGAAATTACAACTTAAAGAGTTCTATGCTTTGTAAAAGAAGGAAAATGAAACTATTTCCATATTCAGTAGAAGTTTTTCCAATACCTATCATAATTTTCCCAAAGAAATTTGACCCACTGAAGCTGCTGCCATGCTCCATTATGCAACTACTCTCCATCCAGATTTGTCTCTCCTTCTTATGGAAAAAAGATCCAAATCCTTAAAACAAATGTTCTATGATGCTCATGAGATTCAACACAACATCCAGGCATGTAAACAGATTCAAAATGAGAGACTAAATGCTCAAGAACGTGAAAATGAATATGAAAGGAAAGGGGTTGATTGGGATCCTGAACATAGATTCGACAACACCAAAGGTCCTCTTGCGGTTTCTTATGCCAATGATTTTGAAAAAAATTATATTCCACCTATTGAAAGAGGGGGTGTTGATCCATCTCATGATAAGCAAAGGGATGATTGTTTTTTGTATTCATTTATAGGCGGTCAAGAGAATGATATTGAAAATCTGTTTGTTGAAGAACAGGTTGATGTTCCAGTCTGATCTTGTTAGATGACATCGGACAAACATTTTATTTTCATGTATATGAAAAATATGAGGAGGATTGTGATGTTGAAGACTTTCTTTTTCAGCAGTATAGTAAGATAAATCAACCAACAGATCATGGTTACAAAGAGCAAAGTATTGGATCAGCTGAAGAAAATTCTCTGCCCTTGTGCTTTGCTGCATTCAAATTATTGAAAGAGAATTCTCAAATCATTGTTGAAGCAAATGAATTTGTGCTGATGCAAAGTCACACCAAACCAACGAAACAGATTGAAAAGATATTGCAACACTTTGATGACCCTATTACTTGTTTTGTAGAAGATATTGTCAATTCAAAAGTGTAGTCATTGGTTGAAGACAAAGCTGAAAATGGGCATGTCCAACAATCCAAAGAAATGGAGAAATGTACCTATGAAGACACTGGAGAAAATGAAGAAGGTTTTGAGTCAGGTAACAGAGCCTTGCCATTGTGTTTTCCCTCATTCAAATTGTTGAAAAACAATGTCCGTAGCACTTAAAATCAGAAAGTATCCAAGCATGACGTTGAAAGTGAAGAAAGCAGTGGACTTACAGATAAAAATTGTCTTCCCTTATGTTTTTCTTCCTTTGAATGGTTAAGAGAAAATCATGAGACTTTAGAAAAAACAAGGAGTTATGACTGTATTCACAGTAGTACTGCTTTACATGAAAATGTTGTTATCATTGAAGAACACCAACTACACTCACATACATTAAACGATCATTACTTGGAAAGGTATTTCAGTTCAGAATTGCAATCTGCGATTAACCATCAGATTAAAGAAGAATATGATCAAGAAATTGGTGTTGAAGGTCATTCCCCTTCTCCTAGAACTAATGCAAATGTTCAACAATATTCCTAGAAAGACAAGGTATTTCAAGGTTGCCTTTCCTCCCCTGAAAATGATGTAGTGATCCTATTTCTGAACAACATAGACATGGATGAATATTTTAAAACTTCACCTATGGAGACTCCGAGCAGTGAGGAAACAGTTGTGGAGGAAGCTTTGTAGTGTCCCCAAGGTCGAGCCCCATTGTAAACCATGTTTGGAAAGGAATTGTAATCATGTTTTATAGGCTGGTGAGCCAAGTTTTCATAAGCTGGAGGCTTATGTGTTGTTAGGCTAGGGAGCCTGAGTATTGAAGGCCAGGAGCCTGTTGTTGTATATGTAATCATGCAGAACACTTAATAAAATATAAACATCGCCAGGTGCAGACCGACCACGATGAATGAGTGAAGGGGGACTGAGCATCCACAGAGTGGGAAAGGAATTAGGGGCTGGAAGGTGGGAAAGGGGCTAAGTGTTGAGCCTAGGGGGATTAAGCTTGGGAATAATATTTTAATATTATTCCAAAAGATATGTGCATCATATGTTTTTATCCTAAGTCCTTTTGGAAGGACGCATGATTTCCCAAGTGGTGGGAGGAACGCATGTTGGTGGAACGCATGTAGTTCCATGGGTGACAAGTGTCCACCCTAATGCACACAAATAAAACAGATGATGTAAGTCATGAAGGCTCTCGCTCCTCCATTCCACCCGACCATCTAAACATGAATGGTCTGACCTCTGCAAGAATACCCTGGTGCAACCCTGAAAGCCGAAAAGCATGTGTTGATTTTGCAGATAGCCAGTACATCACGCGTACGGAGCCGGGGGGAATAGTACGACTAACCCGACTCCTGTAGAGAACCTTGGGGAGACCCTGTGACTTGAACGTCTGTGTCTGATTCTGAGAAATCCCATGCGTGTAACCCCAGCTTACGAGAAGCCTGTGTTGAATTCGGGGAAGAGTCTTTGCTTGTTCGGGAAAGCTGAGCGAGCCTATGCGAACATTTCCTGCTCCGAATCCGTGACTGTGAAGCCATCCTGTGATTGTCGAATCCAGTTTTTGGAAATCCTGTGTCTGTTTTCCCGTGGAATTGTTGAGACTACGCAGTACTGGACTGTGTGAGGCTTGTTGGCCTGTGAGCGACTCCCTCCAGGTGAGAGAGTGCGCAGGGGAAGGAGAGAACTCTTGGTAGGAACCCTGTAGCTGCCATAGAGCCCGGAGACTTCCGGTCCGGTCTGTTCCTGTAACCCAAGGTAAGGGAGATTGGCAGACGAAGGACTGTCCAGGTGACAGAGAAGGTGCATTCTCCTGGGGTGGAACAAGCATGTGGGGAATGAGGGTCTGTGGGTAGTGAGCGTGGGAGATTCCTGGGAGAGCCTTTCGTCCTTGTGGTTGTGTGTGACTGTTTTCCCTGTAACCTCAGCCTGATCCTAGATTCCTTGCCTTGGGGTGGAGCTTAGTCCCAGCTCGGGGTGACCCACTGCTGAGTTGATGAGCAGTGCGGTCTAAGGCTGGGAGGTTCGTGGAAGGCCTGCATTTGGTTGGTGGAATCTACCATTGATAAAGATAAGTATCATATTATGCTTTAATCATGTTTTGCATGACTGAGCTGCTTATGTATCATGTTTTCCGCTGTGTAAACGAATTAATATGGAATGTTATGGATTGTTTAATTATAGCAGTAATCATATGTTTTACTTTGAGTTAAATGTGTTTATTTGTTTAAATGCATGGGATATATGATATATGTATGAGCTTTGTACAAATGGTGTGTACAAATGGGTATCAGAGTGCGAGTAAGACCAGAGTTCCAAAATGGGTGTGCTACAAATTGGTATCAGAGCCAAGGTTTCGACACTGAGCCTAGATGGGCTAGTGGAGCGGTCTTTGGACTGAGAATGCGAGGGGAAATTGGGTCTGGAAGGCCAATTTCGGACCTTGGTTTACTCCAAAATGTCAAGGAGTTACTTGACGCATTTTTTTTAAATCTCAGGAGGTATAGCGGCGTTATGAAACCGCGACCATTGTGGTATGAGTCCACAGGGAGAGAGGACTCCACACCAGTGGTGTGGAAGCTCTAGGATCTTTTTGGGAGGGAAGGAGAACCCTCATGAGCCATTAGATCTTGAGCAAATTACCCGACAACCGTCGGATCGGTAGAGAGTTGCATGGAGTTTTAAAGCTTCGTGAACAGGAGGGTGAAAGTCCCGAAAGGAGTTGGCTTATCGGGATATCGACGTTCGAGATATTGGAGTTCTCAAGGTCAAGAAGGTTGGGACATTTCAAGTTCTGAAATAGCGAGAGGAAATCTGAGCCATCCGTATAAGGAAGGACACGTGTCGCGCGATCGTCCAATTCAAAGATCCGGACACCCAGACTCACATACATGAGTGTTTTTTGACCTTGCACCAGGCGAAGTCCTGAGATTTGATCTGAGCCGTCCAACAGTTGGGACACGTGGCGGAGATCGAGCGACCCATCGGTATATCGGCTACCAAGGTTTTGAGTTGACATAGAACTTTGTCATCGGGGAATCACAAGTTGCAAAATCCCGAGATTGGATCTGAGCCATCCGTCAGTTTGGACACGTGGGCAATATTTGGAGCCCATCGGCATATCAGGGTTCGGTGTTTCGCGAATCCTGAAGACAAGGCACCCGGAGAATTTGAAATCATGAAATCGCGAAATAGCGAGAAGCGGCGAGGATCATCCATTCTTGGGGACGTGTGGCCGAGATCGAGGCAGTCGGGAAAGTTCCAGAAGGAGAGTCATGCATCGGGAAATTGGGGTTCGGGGAATCGCAAATCCTGAGGACATATGTGTTTCGGCATTGGAAAGTCTGAAACCCCGATAGGAGGCATGATTGTGGTCATATAAGGGGAGGTCGTGTGAACCACGAGTCTAGCCCGGAGGGCTAACAGGAGTTAGAGCGCATCGGCATTTGGAAGCCCAAAACGCCGAAAGGATCTGCGCCGTAGATCTGACCGTTGGATTTTTCTAGGAATGGACGTGGACACATGGAGATGTACCACATGCCAGTGGGTCGAGGAGACAGGCGAGAGTGGTGGGACCCGATGACGTCGTTAAAAGCGACGTGGACCCTCCTGAACGTACCACATGCCATGGTGGTGAAGGGTGATAGTTGTGTTGTGGGCCCAGAGAATAAAGTAATTCACGATTTCTGGGACTCACGTGATAAGGACATGGGAGCTCGACATTGAAACTCGTGAAGTCGCGAAGTAGCGAGAACGAGAGGAGAAAAATCAACATCGCTTCTCGGGGTTTCGTGAAAGGGAGGCACCAGGGTTGGATGCCACAACTCACGAAGGTGCGAATAGCGAAGGGTGCTAGCACTTAGCCCTAGACTATGGTCATGCGTAGCAAATGCTAGCGAGGAGGGAGCCATACCCGTGTCACATCTCAGGTATCGACGGTTAGAGGAAATGATTCGAGGGTCTTCGACTCACAAACTCGCGAGATCGCGAGTTGCAAAGAGGGTGACTCTGGTTACGAATATCTAACTGTGGGATCTTCGTGGACCGAAACCTGAAGTCCCGAAATCACGAAATGCCGAAAACGAAAGTTTCGAAAACCCAAAAATTGCAGAGCCGAGCAGAGCTCGGAAAAGTCATGAAATTGAAAGATTTTCTTAACATCGATTGTTATGAAAGATGAGGAATTGTCAAGAAAAAAAGGCCTAACAAATTCTAATCGTCTGCGCATTTGTATTGTAGAAGGTTGATGAGTGCCAGAACTGATTTGAATTTCCACAAAGTGCAAAGAAATGGAAGAGACACATAATTCTTCCAGTTCAGAAAACGAAGCTCAAAAGAGATAGCGTGGAACTTTTGGTATGAAGAGTGCACATATCTAGCGCAAGGAGTTCTTATAGAGGGAACTTGTTTTAAGTTCGAAAGACTCCAGGAGACGAGCGTAGAGGGTGCCAGGAAGACACCAGAAAGTCTTTTGGAAAACACTGAAGGGTCAAGTCCCTTTGAGACTGATTAAGTTAAAATCTCTGAGAGAAACAGAGCAAGTTCACATGTCGAGCGCAAGTGCGCGGTAAGGTGAAGTTAAAATTTCACTAACTGAATCTTGGAAGGGAAAACACCATCGAAGCCTTCGAATTATTCGAAATCCTTCAAGTTAGGGAGGAAGTCAATTCTAGAAGAATTGATGCCAAGATATTTGGAAAGAAGTCATTTAGAATTTGAATGAACGGTCAGAATTCTCCGTGGAGAACTCGCGAAATCGCAGGGGACTGTAAGATAGCCAGAAGTTGGAAGGTGGTTAGTGGATGGAGAAACTCGCCACTCTAGGATCCAGAATAAAGTGGGTCATTGATCGTGGTTGGTTTGAACTGTTGGATCATTTTGTAAATTCAGGGATCGTGAACTTGGAGCGCAGGCCAAATTCTTGGTCACTCCAAGTCCCAAATCGCGAAAAGAGATTAACAAGGATAGAATCGGACGGTGGAGTGCTTCCAGGAAGAAGTGCCAAAAACCTGTGAGTCGTCGGATCCAGCCAAATGCGAGGAAGATAACGCTAAGAGTTATTCAGTACTCAAAGTCTCATGGGAGGTATTGAACCGTCGATCTTAGGGAAGATTTAACCATTGATTCCTTTCATCGGGAATTCAGAGAATCGAAAGTTGGGAGAACAGAGGAAGTTGTTCTAAAAAATCCTGAAATGCAAACTTATGATTCACGAGGAAAGATCTAGACCATTGAATCACGGTGAGTGTCAATCGTTGATTTGACACACTTGAATTTCATGAAGACGAAAGTTGAAAGAGGGAAGAGAACTGCTTTCTAATTTCGTGAACCGTGAAGTCCCGATTCAAGAGAAAAAGGATCCACACCGTTGGATTACAAGGAGCTTTGAGTTGTTGGATCTGACTCACGTAGATTTCGGAAAACTAGAGACCGGAAGAAAAGTAAGGGAAACTATTTTTCGAAACCCCGAAACGCAAATTGTCGATTCGCGAGGAATTGACCAAGACCGTCGAACCCGGAAAGCTGTGGACCTTTGATCTGAGGCAACAGGGGTTCGGGAGTTCGGACACCGGGAGAAAGGAGGAGAGCTAATCCTTGAATTTCGCTAGAGGTCACACCGGTGGAAGTTAAAGGAAGAGCTAGGAAGCGCTAGAATCTTGTTTCAGATTTCGGGGATAGAGAGAGTCGAGGGTGACTCATATCGAAACACCTGATACGTGAAATCCTGAAACGCTTTTTGGATAGGCGCGTGGTCATAGCCAGTGGCCATGTAGGAGAAATTTGTAGGAATCCTGGAAGAATTGAATGCTTCTGGGATCCGCAAGAAAAGGGTCATAGGGAGAAAAAAGTTGCTGCAATTTGTGGCAGTAAGTATGTTATGGCTTGATTGGCCAGCCCAAGGAAAGAATGCTTGCATGTCGCAGGTGTTGTTGGAAATTTTGCTACCTCATGAAGGAAGCAACAGAGAGTTGAAGAGCTGGTTATAAGTCTGATAAAAGAAGCATGAAATCTTCTATTGCTATCATATATTCAGGTAGTATAATTCTAATGGCAGTCATGCAGGTATGAGTTTTATCACTCTTTTTCATAATTGTTGAAAGGAAATTATGGTAAGAATTTCCTCAGCTAGAGCTATGTTATTAAATCACATGATTATATTATTTGAATGCATACCACTGGATGTCATAAAGGTTGTAGGCCTATGTTAATTCAAATATTTTTAGCTTCTGAATGCACACATCGACATAGTAGAATGTCATGTTAATTTGGTTATGGGGTAGTAACCAAAGAATTAAAAGATAAGAACTTGTTACAAGAATGAATGCAAGAAAGCTAGTCATGTATGAGACCAAGACATGGTTGGATATGACAAGGTACATATATGGAAAGATTAAGAGCCACACCAGGTACCAGAAGATTCCTACTTTTGAATAAACTTGGGCTGCAACCTTTTTGCTAACACTAATGAATACCGCAGAATTATATTCTTGGTGTAGTGTTCGGGTTGGAAAGGAAGGCATCCAATTAATTGGAAAGATAATAGAAAGTGTATGGAGAATGTGGCAACACGTTGGCCAAAATTCCAACCCATGGATGGTGAGATACATGACTGAGATAGAGAGCATTATGTAATTCAATGCAAGGTGCTCGGAATAAGAATGCGTTGAGAATCGTACTCATGCATAATAAGTGATATAATTGCATACTAAGTGCAATGGTTGAATATGTTTGGTAAGTACATGCATATATATTATTGCATGGAAATAATTATGTTGATGGTTGAAATGTTGCTAACCCCTAAAATTGAGAACATTTCAGGAACTGTTAAACACTGCAACAGGAAAGTTACAAGCCAGGTAGTCACAAGAATGGAGACTACATAAAATTTTATGTTCAGAAAATTGAAATAATGAACTTATTGTTGTTAACTGTGGACATGCATATGCATAGAATGACGAGTCATTCTATTGGTCAAGTTGTTTGGTAATTGTGATTGAATTGCCAGGTGTATAAATTATAAGATTATTGCATAAGATGTTGTACATATTGAATTATGATGTACAGAAAATACCGACAATTTGTTGGCAGCATGCAAGAAGAAGTCTTGCAGGAAAATTGTAGGCAGTTTTGTGCCTGTGGAAAAATCACAGGGATGACTACATTCATAATGTGGCAACAGCCAAGATGAATCATGAAATAGGATGTCATGTTTTGGGAATAAAAGTTGAATTTCCTTTCGAATTAATTGGAATTCCTAAATGAATTATTGTATGTTCTCTCATGATAACTGCATGTGGTTGATGCATGAGATGATGTTGATAAAAGTTAAAATGTTGGCTACAAAGAGTATCTCGGGAAGATGCTGCTTGGAAACCTTTGAGGGAAGTTGGAACTCCTGGAGCCACGGTGCTCTAAGGCTTCCGGTCCGGCCTGTTGCCAAGCCCAAGGAAGGGAGGTGTAGCACCGATGGACTGTGCTTGTGAAGGTGTATACTCTCGGGTGGATTGGCATGTGGGGAATGAGAGACCGTTGGTTGGAGTACTGTCGAGGTTTGAATGGTTGGAGTGTTGTTGAGGTCTGGTACCTTGGCCTAGACCATGTGGATAAGGATTGTGGACCATGGCTATCTTGGGAAGCCATTGCCCAATGGAGTCATAGCTCTGCTACGGGGTGGAAGGTCTCTCAATCAAAAGATAAGTACAATTCTCTATTTGTTATATGTTGTGTATGTTGTATACAGTTTTAATGTTATTGAATTTGTTTGTATATACATACATATACATTTCATATATGGTTGCATTACTAAATCCAGGACTGTACCTAAGGTGTCTCATATTTCATTACTTAAGAAATATATATACATGATGCTAATCATGTAATCGATTGGAATATGATTCAAGTGGAACTAGAAAGTGTCCTGCAAGTGCATCCTGTGTGCATATTGGAAAGGAAAATAAAACAACTCTGGAATCGAGCTATGGAGCTTGTAAGGGTCCAGTGGACCTGGTATGGTCCTGAGGACGCGACATGGGAGCATGCAGATGTTATGCGGGCAGAGTACCCACATCTTTTTGAAAATTTTGAAAAGATTGCAGATGTTGTGTAAAGTTGCACTGAGGACAGTGAAAAATATAAGGGGAGGGGGATTGTAGTGTCCCCAAGGCTGAGCCCCGTTGTAAACCATGTTTGGAAAGGAATTGTAATCATGTTTTATAGGCTGGTGAGCCAAGTTTTCATAAGCTGGAGGCTTATGTGTTGTTAGGCCAGGGAGCCTGAGTATTGAAGGCCAGGAGCCTGCTGTTGTATATGTAATCATGCAGAACACTTAATAAAATATAAACATCGCCAGGTGCAGACCAACCACGATGAATGAGTGAAGGGGGACTAAGCATCCACAGAGTGGGCAAGGAATTAGGGGCTGGAAGGTGGGAAAGGGGCTAAGTGTTGAGCCTAGGGGCTAAGCCTAGGGGGCTTAAGCCTGGGAATAATATTTTAATATTATTCCAAAAGATATGTGCATCATATGTTTTTATCCTAAGTCCTTTTGGAAGGACGCGTGATTTCCCAAGTGGTGGGAGGAACGAGTGCTAGTGGAATGCATGCAGTTCCATGGGTGACAAGTGTCCACCCTAATGCATGCAAATAAAACAGATGAGGTAATCCGTGAAGGCTCTCGCTCCTCCATTCCACCCAACCGTCTGAACATGAACGGTCTGACCTCTGCAAGAATACCCTGGTGCAACCCTGAAAGCCGAAAAGCATGTGTTTATTTCGGAGATAGTCGGTACATCATGCGTACAGAGCCAGGGGGGAATAGTACGACTAACCCGACTCCTGTAGAGAACCTTGGGGAGACCCTGTGACTTGAATGTCTGTGTCTGATTCTGAGAAATCCCGTGCGTGTAACCCCAGCTTACGAGAAGCCTGTGTTGAATTTGGGGAAGAGTCTTTGCTTGTTCGGGAAAGATGAGCGAGCCTATGCGAACATTTCCTGTTCTGAAGCCGTGACTGTGAAGCCATCCTATGATTGATGAATCCAGTTTTTGGAAAGCCTGTGTCTGTTTTCCCGTGGAATTGTTGAGACTACGCAGTACTGGACTGCGTGAGGCTTGTTGGCCTGTGAGCGACTCCCTCCAGGTGAGAGAGTGCGCAGGGGAAGGAGAGAACTCCTGGTA
>ML813931.1:40547-54440 GCA_009831015.1 Picea engelmannii
CATGTCAACCACATCATTAGCCTCATCTCTGTCACCATCTCTAGAGTCTGACTGATGTGTGGATGTATGACAGTGCATGTCATGGCTCCGATCTAAATTATGTGTGGAATATGGAGAAGTAAATAGTACTCTAGCAGCTATATGACCACCCGCATTAGGACTTTGTGGCGTCTCTACAACGCCACTACTACCAACACCGAGCTAAACAGGCTCCAAAAATCTCTTTATAAAAAAGAAAATGTTTTTTCGTGAGATAATCTAAAAGTTAAAGAACAAAGTTTCATAATTGAACATATGAGTACATTAGAAAAAAAACACTTTAAATTATGGTTATTAGCTTATATGTGTTAAGTTGTGACATAAGGAGATTGATCTTTTCTAGGACATTGAGAGTTTGATATGGACAATCTAATAAGCTAGCAAGTTCCTTGTTCACTTTAATGATATTTTATTTTATAAATACCATCAGATCAGGGGATGAATACAACCCCTCCTCATTGGCGAAATCATGATCAACATGGCATGCCGACTACATATAATTTCAACAAAAACAATGCTAATGCTATTTCAGTAAAATTATATAAGCAAATAATAAAATTCACATAAAATGAAAGTGGAAATTGATAATCATTTACATGTTCTGCGGCTGACCCTTTTCCACGATCATCCTACCACATTATAATATAATTAGAACCCCCAAATATTTAAAAAATTGTTAACGATCAAAAAAAAAAACTGATTTCCACCCAAATAAAATCAACCTCAATGATCAAGCTCCCACATTATTATAAAATTGGGACTGTGAAATATTTAAAACAATGTTAAAGATAAAAAATAAAATATAATGCAATAAGTAGAGGTTTCTTAAATAGGTATCGCATAAGTACCTTCACACTATTAGTCGATGTTTCTATTCGATTCAAATGGTAATCCACTAATAACTCTTCCCCGGGAGCTATCTTTTTTATTGTGCACATGACTACATGATTCTCTTTGCATTCGTCATATATGCAATTCGGTTTCTTGTTTGTTGTCACGGGTCATGTGTTGTTTATAAACCTTGTGATATTGCTGAAATATTTAGGCCTTCCATCAATATAGATAGTCGCTCCCTTATTTTTATCCTTGTTTGTTAGTTGCATATATTTTGCGGTGAGTGCACTTCTCCGCATACTTCGCATGTACTGGACCAGCCACATCCAATCGTTATAATTGTAACACGGTCCGACATAGTCCATCAATTCAGTTACTGTATTGTATTTTATAATGATTCCATCCATGGAAAATATCCCCAGGCCATGCAGGGAGGATGGTGCAATGTGATATGTCTTATTGTTGATAATGAAGTCAGCATCTATAGGAGGTAGTTCCTTAGGTACCCATTGTTTCACCAGATGATTATACCTGAGTGGAACCTCTATGTCTCCTATGCTCTCATCACCATAAGAGCATGATCCTCCTTCGACAAGAAAAAATTCTATGCGTCTACAAAATTTTCTTTTGACTTTTTCACCTCTCGTCCTTATTTTCTTATCATATCTACTAGATGAAGTCACATTTCCCTCTATTTGTCCTAAGATTTCCTCACTCGACGAAGAAATATCTAACATGTATCTGTTTGGTTGTACCTTTAGTTGCATGTGCATATGTTGTTAGTGAGTAGTCCATCCTCATCCTAGTTCCAATTTTTGAACTTTTTTTCTATATTAAAAGTTCTAAACAAAAATTTTATATCTTTAGTTTTGGATGCACAATTAGACTAGGGTGAAATTACAAATATTAGTAGGGGCACTCATGCATGCAGTGGATTCCCAACTCAGTGAAGGGTATGAATCTCTAGGTGGGTGCACCTTAATTCGACTCACTTATCCATGCAAGCAATATGGACTATGGTTAGATTTCACACTACAGAATAGTGGTCAACCACCAAATGTAATGTGATATCCCTCTTGATTTTGGACATATTAAGGACATATTAATGTGATAACACTAAGTACATGATAAGTTAATCATATGGATCTAAGAAAAAACTAGTAGTAAGGTTGTTGTTTGTTGGATTTGTGCAAATTAGAATTATTATAAGAAATGTCCATTGAAGATGAGGGTCAATGCTATGGAGCAAGAAATCCAACCATAAGTTGGTGTGTTGCAAATATTGGGTTCTTTAGTTGGCAATAAGTCTAAGGAAATCCAAGAGTATAACTACACAAATATTAGTTTTGTTCAAGACAAGAGTAGAACTATACAAATATTAGTTTTTCTCAAGCCAAGAGTATAACTATACAAATATTAGTTTTGTTCAATCTAAGTTGAATAATAAGTTAGTTATGATGATGGTTAACAATAATGCAACCCACATTTTTATGTAGGAAGTAGTGGTTGTTAATCTCAATGTGCAGTTGAAATTGGTGCAGTCTTTTTTCAAGGCAGTAAACTCTAACATAGGTAGGGTGGTTGGCTTGGCTAAATGAGTCAACTTATAGCTTGGACACTAGAGTAGAACTATTAGTTTCAAAGTGGTACCCATGGATGACTTTGAATTTTTTTTTGTGAAAGAGTTTATGAGGATGTGATAGGTGGCACCAATCCCTCACCTTAACAATTTGTTAATCTTTGATGACACAAAACTTCACGTAATTCTGATGTTGAGGGGGAAATAAAGTGCAATCACTAAGAGACTACCATGACTATTATTACAACAACCAATCATGCAGTAGTGCAACCTTACAAAGAGGAAGTTGGAGGTTTTAAGACATCAAAGAAGATCTCGACTGTAGGTTTTTGTTAACCTTTGGTGGATGAAGGCCCACACACAAATTTGTTTACTAGGTTTGAATCCATAGTAAATAACACTATGTCTACAATATCCAAAGTAGTGGATGTCTCTTTAGAGAATCAATATGGTCTAAAATTTCGTTGGATGGTTCATTTGACTTAATCAATTCTAGAAAAAATGATGTAGACTTTTATAAGGAAGGAATGGATTCCAATGTTAGTGTTGCCAGTGGAATTGGTGGCCACTTTCCATCCTTTTATCACTAAACAAAATCATAGGATGACTCACTACTAGCTTGGAAGGTAGTGGAGCCAAAGCACCCCACAAGGAAGTAAGTGCCTATTTTGGTGTAAGTTGGTAGGACTTAGCATATTTTAAACGCAAGATCATGCACTTGAATTTATTAAAGAGAGAATCACATACAAAGAAGTGCATTAGAAAATCAGAGTACGAGTGTTTGATTCTACAACACATGATGATGTACTTGGTTTTCAATGTAGAATTGGACTAGCTACCTAGCTTGTTTGAAGGCATGAAGACAAAGGTGTACTAAGGCATGGGAAATTGGAGTTGAAGGTAAGTACAAGTGTGTGTGGCAATGTGAGGAAATTGAAGTGAGTTTAGTTGAAAATGGATGGTGAGTCTGTGTAGTATAGTAGTTAGTTGACAAAGACATGTATAATTTACGAGGATGTTGTTGGGGAAACATTGAACATAAGTGGGGGAGGATGTAAGTATTTTTGTTTCCCCATAAAGAACAAATGCACTTTCCACATGTACTATCTTGAAGGTGAAGGAAAATGGGATGAGTCCGTTGTGACTTAGGAACTTGACGTGGTGTAGCCACACACATTACAAGATGCATTGCATGGGTGAGGTGCTCACTAGAGTGAAACAAGTTGTGCATATGGTGCATAACGATTTGTATTAAGTTGCGATGAAAAACGTGTCATTGTCTTGGTGGAGAAAAGGAGCTTTTGAAAGTATAAAGACTACCATATGTGAAGCTTCGGTCCTTATTAGCCCAGACTATGAGAAGGACTTTCATATTTTCTCTTTTGCTTCTGAAGACACTATTGTTGGTGTGTTGCTTTAGAAAAATGACCAAGGCCATGATCATCCTATTGCATATATGAGTAAGGCCTTGCAAAATGCAGAACTAAAGTATCCCATGTTTGAGAAACAAGCTTATGCCTTAGTCAAATCACTCAAACATTTCATAGTCTTCATCGAATATTCCAAGGTGATTTTGGTTATGTTCCTAATTATGCGGTTAAAGATGTTTTATCTCAAGTAGAAGGATTGGGCTCAAGGGGTAGATGGATTGCTAAAATCCAAGAATATGATTTGGAAATTAGACCAACAAAATTGATTAAGGGTCTGGGCTTGGATAAAATGTTGACAGCAAGTAATGAGAAGGCCTTGGGTATGGTTAACTAAATCAATAATGAAGAATGGCATCCTAACTTGTTAAAACTTGAACAAGTGGATTGGTATACAGACATCATCTTCTATCTTAATAATCTAACTTGTCCAAGCCATCTAGTAGGGCATAAGAAAATGACTTTGAGGTTGAAATATTCTAAGTATGTCCCGACTAGAGATGGATTAGGATGGAAAAATCTTGATGGGTTTATCCTTAGATGTGTGGATGACATTGAGTCAAAGAAACTAATGGATGAATTCCATGGAGGGTTTTGTGGTGGACATTTTGTTGCTAAAACTACTACCCACAAGATCCTTAGAGAAGGATATTATTGGCCCACTATATTTTCATATGTACATCAGTTTGTTCAAAAATGTGAGCCATGTCAGCTTTTCACAGGAAAGAAAAAGTTAGCAGCACTCCCTTTGCAACTAGTTGTGGTTGAAACACCTTTTCAGCAGTGGGGTTTGGACTTCATCGGAAAGTTTAATGATAATTCAAGTAATGGTTATTCATGGGTTATTACAACAACAAATTACTTTACAAAATGGGTTGAAGCTATTCCTACAAAGTCAACAACTGAAAAGGTTGTGATGGATTTCCTTGAACACAGAATAATAACTAGGTTTGGGGTTCCATCAAAGATAGTGACAGATAATGCCAAGGCCTTTTGTTCAACAGAGATGTCATCCTTTTGTTTCAAGTATCGTATTATCTTGCCACATGCATCAGATTACTATCCCCAAGGAAATGGTCAGGCATAGTCAAGTAATAAAAACTTAATGACCATTGTTAAGAAAACAATTGGTGAAAACAAGAAATCTTGGGATAGTAAAATCAAACATGCATTATGGGCTGACAGAATAACAAAGAAAGAAGCTACTGGAAAGTGTCTGTTTGAGTTAGTATATGGTTTGGAGGCTAGGTTTTCGGTGCATCTTAGACTTCCTACTTATGGGTCAGTTGAGGACACTTTCGCAGGACAGGATGCAGTTCAGAACAGGGTCAATCAGATCATTGAGTTAGATGAAATCATACGAAAGGCTTATGATAAGAATTGCATAAATCAGAGTAAGGTTAAGAAATCTTTCGACAGGTCAGCCAGACAAATGGACTTCATGGTTGGTGATACAATTTTGTTATGGGATAAAGGCAGAGAGAAGCCAGGAAAGCATGGAAAGTTTGACAGCTTGTGGTCCATATTTGATCAGAGAAACAACAGGGCCAAATTCTTTTCATCTCAGCCATTTGGATGGTGATCCCATTAACATTCCACGGAATGGCCAACAAATCAAGCTCTTCTACAGATGGGGAGGAAATTTTTGTCCAAAGGGACACCCTTTGTAATGTATCTCTAACCCTTTTCCTTGTATTTAAGTTTTGTATTATTTAATTCATTATGTAAATGTGTACTTCAAAAACAAAACAAAAAACAATTATGTACTATAGATTTCATTTATTGTAAAATATTGATGTTGTACTTTAGTTATTTCATCTTGTAAATGTTGTATATAGCATTCATTTATTTAATCATGTATATTTGTATTCTTATGGTGGTTATTGGTGAGCACTCTGTTGTAGGTGTTGGATTCTCATATGCTCTCCGACTCAAGTGAGAAGATCGAACACACATCCCCATGTGGAGCCAGATGTTGACCACCTCTCCAACATAGGTGGTCAACTATATGTGACATGAAGAGATGCATCATCATATGCTCATTTTTTGAAGAAATTTGGTTCTACAGAGCATTGTTTGGCCCCAACAATTCCTTTTGTAACTGGAATTTCCGCACCCCTGCGTGGGTTAATAATGTAATAGGTCTGCATGAGTCATGTATAGGTCAGTTGACTTGGGATAGGTTCACTAGGAGAGTTCCTTTCACTGAGAGTTTTTTATCCTCAGGTTATCAGTTGGGATTTTCATCCTTATTGATTTCCCTTGAGTTTTTCCCTCACATGTGCAATAATTCCTCCAAAGTGGTGAACAACATTCTAGTGGGCTTATCTTTTGGTAACTTTTTTAGGGAATCATTGTAAATGAACATGCAAGACATCTTAGAAATTCTCACAGAATTCCATCGAGTCTAGATTAGTTTTTTTAATTAATTAATTTTTAATTAAATTTCCCTAAGTTTGGAGGTTTAATTATTCAATTAATTAATTATTTTTGAGCAAAAATTGTAAAAATTGGGTCCTTGGATTTTTTATAGAGGTATTTGTGCTCAAAAGAAATAGAATAGCACCCCCCACATCCATGGACAAATTTTCAGCTTAGTCAGACAACATTTTCTATGGGTTTATCCACCCGGAGTGTCAGTCAATCAAAAACAACAATTTTAATTACTAAAGTCCAAACATGGAAAAAATGTAAAATTGTAATAATGAGTTAGAAAGATGTTTAAAGATGTATAAAGGTTAGAGAGAGACTCTCTAAGCCTTTCCTACCCACCCAACCTTGATTTAACCTTTTTCTCACCCTTACCCCCTCACATCACTCAACCCTCACGTCCCCTAAGGGGAAATTGACGCCCTCCTAGGAAGATTACGTTTTATTTTAGTGTGGGATGTTTGGGGGATCCTCTCACATGTGGTTTTCCTATCCTAGACCCCCACGTCACCTCCTAGGGTGATCCCATTCCCTCTCACTCATTGATTGCTTCCCATTCTTTTCTTTTCCCCCAAGTGGTGCACCCTCCTAAGAGAGTTACGCCCTCCTCCACTTAAAAAATTCCAAAAAGTAATTTTTAAAAATTATTAAACTCCTTCCACTCCCTTGGCACTTATCCCTAAGCCTCCCACACCTCTTTTGCTTGATCCCAACACTCCCTCACCCATCTACACCCTAGATCTAAGATCTAAACCCTAGATGGTGCGCCCTAGCCTTGGGATCTCTTCTTTTGCTTGGTGGTGGACATTTGGCATTAATCCAAGAGAGGTATGTTTTCCTCTCCAAGTATAAATAGATCCCTCTCCTCACTTCCTCTTCAACATATCTTGAGTTATTTTTATGCTACTTGATTTCTCATTATCTCTCTCTCTCTCTCTCTCTCTCTCTCTCTCTCTCTCTCTCTTGTTCCATCATTTCCATTCTTTGGCTCTTAGGGTTTTGGAGTAAGTTTTCTCCAAGATCCATTTCTTGAGTAATAAAGAGAAGCTTTGGAGGATAATTGGAAGAGCTATGCATGCTCTTGTTCTTGCCACAGATGTGAGGTAAATTTGTATTGATTTGGTTGGTGATTTCACACATTGGATCTTAGGTAAAATGTTACTTGGGCAGATCTATCAATGCATGTTCTTTTAGATCTATATATGTTGATTTTTTAGATAGGATTGAAATTTCATCTTGTTAGTATATTCAATATATTATCTCTTGTATGCACATCACCTCTGAAGTTTTGTAGGTTTAGCTTCAAGGGTTTCATTGGGGATGCCTCAAGGAAGAGTCTTCCCTTGAAACACATATAAACTCCATATTTCACAACCTTTACTCTTCTACTTATTTCTGTTCACTTCATACATATTTCAACTAGTTTAACTTAGTAATATTGGTCATTTAAATCAAATTTTTATCAAATTGTTTTCAAGAAATTTTTTTCCCTCAAAGGCAAAAGTTTTTTGTTGTGTGTAGTATTTCCAACAAGGATACCTTGCTGGTTTTTGCAGGTTCAGATCTGGTTGAGAGGGGTTTGACTACCCAACGACATCCACACAACACTCCAAGACCCTCCTACATGATTGGTAGCTATTTTTCAACCTCCTTTTTCATTTCTAGGGCTTCTTGTGCATAGATTTTCCTCTTTCTTGTTGATTTAGTGGCTCATAGTTGTGGGAGAAGAAGTGGTATGGCCTCCTCCAACGTGTGAACCTTGGGGTAGCTTGAGTTTGGTGTAGATCTTACTTTTATTTCCTTTTGGCACTTCTTGAGCTAGGACGTGGGGTTTGGTAGATGAAAGGCATCTCCCAAACCTAGGACATGGGGGTTAGGGTTTTGCTTGTTGGTTTGCTTGTTTATTTCATTAGTTTATCTCTCTTGCTTTCTTGCCTCTCTCTTTTTCTCAAGTTATTTCTAAGATTAAACAAGTCTAATAATTGTCTACCTATTGGGAGATGAATACCCCAAGTGGTAAGGCTAGGGTTTAATATGTTTTGTTGATCTTTTATGCTTGATGGTTTAAAATATTCTAGATCTAGATCTCACACATATTAATCCTTAAATTAAGCCTATTGGGCATAATCAACTTGATTAGATTTACTTGCATGCTTAAGTCACTTCAAGATATTTATCTGCTTGTTACATGCTTAAATCTAACACTTTAAATGTTTAATGCTTCATAGTTAAGTGAATGGTTTTCTCTTTCAAGCTATAATCTTTCAAGGCCATTTGCCAACACACTTGAAGTAATTATTACGGTTAAGTTGATAGTGTAGGAAAACACTTAAATATTCTTTCTCACACTTAATGCTTGGATCTTGATGCTCTAAATCAACATAAAATAAGTATGTTCATCTTTCATTTCTTGTTGGCAAGTTGTTCTTGCCCTTGTGATTTGTTTTCTTTACATAATAAACTACATGTTAATGATCTAGTGCATGTGATAACTAAATCTTGTTTCAGCCATCATCTTTATTTTCTTTACATGTGTTCATTCCCTTAATTTCATAAGCTTAAGCAACACACATTTAAGTTGAAGTGAGTTTCGGCCATAGCATTAAATCACACTTTAAAGGCATCATAAAATCACTAAAACACTCTAAAATACACCTAAAAATCTACCTAACTGGTATACTAACTCAATAGACTTAATAGGGTACCTTAGACCACCATATTCACCATCTAAAATGGGGATTGAGGAGGGAAACAAAAGGTGATAGGCTGGGGACAGTCTCACGGCACAAAGGAGTGTCATTTCCGTAAAAACTCAATTCTTTGGGCTGACTGTGACAACTAGGGTTGGCCTCGTTGCCATACTATCTTGAGCATCCAACAACCATTTGCCAATAGGAGGAGGAGGGTTTGGTGAAACACTTAATAAGGGTAATTAAAACTTTTAAATCTTAAGAACCTTTAATCATTTAATAACTTTGGGCTTAGTCATCTAATAAACACTTTGTGGGTTTAATAACTAAGGGTGTTGATAGTCGTGATCATCTTAATGCACTTGAGCTTTGATCTTTGAATCTTCTAAAGTGTCTTTGTGGATGTGTTGATGATGAACTTGATATATTGGTGATGAATTCGTAGATGTGATGATAATGCTTTGATCTTCTTTTATCCTGCACATACATCTGAAAGTAGTTAGCTTGCTCATTGTATCCTAGCATTCTTTATTTGTAAATATTGTATCTAATATTCATTGGATTCAATTATTATTTTGTAAGTATCTTGTAATCATATTTGTAACAAAACACCCTAACATCTAGTTGGCCCCTTGCCCAACCTTAGGCACTAGTCTTAGCTACCCTAGGAAAAGGTTTTCTTGACATATTAACCCTTGCATCTTGAATTGATGCCTTAGAATATTAGGGTGGATCCCCTCTAACCTTAAAAAATTAAAATCAACTCCTAGAACCTAACCTTAAAACTTATCTAGAAACTAGGGACTAACCCCCTTGGCTTCCCTAGGAGTGAGCCTAGACGGATGAGGTTCAAGTCAAAGTGATAATGTGGGATTTGAACCTAGGCATTGTGCCTCCAAGGGCACACTAAGTGAATAGGAATTAGTTCACGTTTGTAAGTGCGTATAAGGATGGCAACATATTTGGTTCCGTTTTCAGGTATAAGTCATTTATCCTTGGTCGAAATGACTTAACTTGATCCTTTAAGAACTAAATAATAAAAAAATTAGGCCTTGAAATTCTTTGAAAAAATCTAGCAAGTACGCTACTAGGAGCACTTCTGTTAAGACTCCAATACTGAATACAAAAGAACCACAACAGATATAGAAGAACAATATAGAAAAACACAACTTTATTATATCAAACCCTTGAGGTAAGGCAACACCATACAATGGATCATATTATGGAAGGGATCCTCTTCGAGGGGGCATCCTCTTATTGAGCTACAACTCCAAATACAATACTTATCTTCATGTCCCATTACATTTCTTGAACCCCTTTATATAGTGCTACCATCACCTAAGAACATTCTAGAGAAGGAATCTTCTAGAAGTAGAACCTTCTAAGAAGTCTTCTTACATTTATTATATCTAATTACCCATTTATTATATCTAACTACCATAGTGGGCCTTATTTAATAATATAGTGGACCTAGTCCACCTTACATTGAATGGTCTCCACTATCATCACTATGGGCCCTCTGGACCCCTCCACTACCTCTCTAACTACCTTACATTCCATGCCCCTTATGAAAGCGTTGTCCTCAATGCTTGATGTACAACCATATACCAGGGTCCCATGGATAATTGTGGACCATAATGTTGAAGAAGACTGAAGAACCAAGGTTCCATGTAGAATGGAAAGCCACCATGCTAAAGTAGTCCAACCACCATTGTAAGCCTAGGTCCCATGTCCAAATGCTCATGTGAACTCCCCGTAGAAGATTTTGGAACCCAATAACCAACTCCAAATGATGCTCCAAAGACTGACGCCTATCATGTGGATCCAAATAAGAAGATCAATCCACATAGTGGAAAAGGATCGTAGCAGAATCTGAAAGGAATAATACCATTGTAGAATATGCAGGATGGACACTGGTAATAATCATTGGCTCTCAATTTGTCACATTGATGCTCTCTACAGAAGGTGGATTAGAGTCATCAAATAAAATATGAAAGTGGTTGTCATCCCGGAAATGACAACTATCCATATACCAATCATCACAATCGGCCTCAAAATCATACCAAGCATATATTTTTTTATTATATTCATCCCTGAGGCCCTCCATAAGAAATCTCTCCTGCATGTTATTCAATGAATCTTGAATACTACGAAAACTATCATTGAGGCCGTCTATGAGGTTGTCTGTGAGGCCATGTACAAATGCATTTAATCTGTCATCCAGTGTGTGAAACAATTGGGCTTTGAATGATTCAATAATTTCTTTCAGGTTTTGAGAAGAAATAGCCATCTGAGAATCCTATGAACTCACCCAATAAGTTACGGTAGAAAATCGCAGCTTTTTCTGGAAAAACCCTAAAAAATTGTTGAAGTTAAAATGTTCATAACTTCACTTCCCGGACTCCATTTTGACTGTTTTTTTTTTTTTTAAATTGGGTGAAATTGTGAGAGGAACTCAGATCTGTAATTTATTTGGGCAAATTCGGCCTTCAGATGCTACAGAAATAAAAAAAAATTATCGCCATCATCCGCGGAAAAAATCCTGAAAATTTGCAGATTTTAAAACTTCAATATCTTGACTTCCTGGACTCTGTTTCGGACGATTTTTTTTTTTTCAAATTGGGTGTTTTTATAAGAGGAACTAAGCTCTACAACCCTTTTCTACAAATTTTGCATAGAAATATACAGAAAAATTCAATAATGTCGCGACCCTCTTTTTTCTGCTCCAAAAACAAAATCTGCAAAAATAAAAAAATATTTGCCCACAATGTCTGCCCAAGAAAAGTGATCTAATACCACTTGTTAAGAACTTGAATAGATCTACGAATATAATCACCACAAATACTGAATACACAATAGATCCACAAAGCAATATAGAAGAAACCACACTTTATTATTATCAAACCCTTGAGGTAGGGTAACACCATACAATGGATCCTATTATGGAAGGGATCCTCTCATGTTCACTTACCTCTTCAAGGGGGCATTCTCCTATTGAGATACCGCTCCAAATACAATACTTCTCTTCAGGTCTCATTACATTGCTTGAACCCCTTTATATAGTGCTACCATCACCTAAGAACATTCTAGAGAAGGAATCTTCTAGAAGTAGAACCTTCTAAGAAGTCTTCTTACATTTATTATATCTAATTACCCATTTATTATATCTAACTACCATAGTGGGCCTTATTTAATAATATAGTGGACCTAGTCCACCTTACATTGAATGGTCTCCACTATCATCACTATGGGCCCTCTTGACGCCTCCACTACCTCTCTAACTACCTTACAATCCTCCAATATTGAATACAAAAGCACCAATAGTGGGGGGGCCTAGAGGGCCCATAGTGATAATAATATCTGAATACAGTCACCACACAAGATATATGAAACCATATAAAAAACCACAACTTTATTATAGAAACCCTTGAGGTAGGGCAACACCATATAATGGATCCTATTATGGAAGGGATCCTCTCATGTTCACTTGCCTCTTCGAGGGGGCATCCTCCTATTGAGCTACCGCTCCAAATATAATACTTCTATTCATGTCCCATTACATTGCTTGAACCCTTTTATATAGTGCTACCATCACCTAAGAATATTCTAGAGAAGGAATCTTCTAGAAGTAGAATCTTCTAGAAGTAGAATCTTCTAGAAGTAGAATCTTCTAGAAGTAGAACCTTCTAAGAATTCTTCTTACATTTATTATATCTAATTACCCATTTATTATATCTAACTACCATAGTGGGCCTTATTTAATAATATAGTGGACCTAGTCCACCTTACATTGAATGGTCTCTACTATCATCACTATGGGCCCTCTGGACCCCTCCACTACCTCTCTAGCTACCTTACAACTTCACAAGGAGTGGTTTATTCTTTTCCTGAACCCAAAAAGGTTTATAGGAGGAGACTAAACCGCCTTGCTCCTAGGTGACTACTTGAAAGTTTTGGGGAAGAAGCATTCATTGATATCCAATTCTTGTTCCAAACTAATAATCAACCAACTGTTAATAATCCCACTAATACTCCTAACTCTATAATGAGTACCTTTTTGAGTCCATTGAACTTTGGAGCAATCCAAGGTGCCCCTCACGATGTTCCCGAGAAATCCATTGATAAGTTGCCTACCATCCATGGGAACAATGCTATAAGTGCCAACTCTCACATCTCAAGTTTTGGAAGGTGTTTGGATAAATATTGCAGAGGTCATAATGAAGAAGATGTGAATATGAATTTGTTTTCCTTTTCCTTAGAAGGGGATGTTGTCGATTGGTTTTCAGACTTTCCTGCAAACAATTTTATCACCCTTAATTCACTCGTGGATGAATTTAAGAAGAGACGGGGTGGTCAGAAAGAACATAGGTTTCTTCTTGCTGCTCTTACCACTAGCCAAAAGAAAGAAAATGAAATGGTGGTAGAATTTAACACTAAGTTTAATAACTTGGTGAAAAGCCTTCATAAGGATGTTAAGCCTATGGATGCTACAATTTTGATTTATTATATAGAGGCATTTAAAGGAGAGATGAGGTATGCCTTAAGGGATAAGGATCCTCAGACTTTACCGGCAGCACAAGAAACAACTATGAAAATTGAACAAAATATGCTTGAGGCTAGGAAGTCCAACATTCCTGGTTTCAATAGGGGTTCTTCTTCAAAGGTTAATGATGAAAAGAATATGAAGGATGAGGGTCAAGGATCATCAAACGATGGAATTAAAGAATTGACTCCATTAATCAAGAAAATGGAAGTAAACCATGCCAATCAAATCAATGCTTTGCAAAACAGGTTGATCACAATGGAGAGGTCCAAAAATAATAATAGACAACAACACAAGCCAAATGATAAGTGGCCAAAAAGACCTCCTCAAAATGATCAAAGGCCACCTAAT
>ML813931.1:121596-133722 GCA_009831015.1 Picea engelmannii
TGACTGACACTCCGGGTGGATAAACCCATAGAAAATGTTGTCTGACTAAGCTGAAAATTTGTCCATGGATGTGGGGGGTGCTATTCTATTTCTTTTGAGCACAAATACCTCTATAAAAAATCCAAGGACCCAATTTTTACAATTTTTGCTCAAAAATAATTAATTAATTGAATAATTAAACCTCCAAACTTAGGGAAATTTAATTAAAAATTAATTAATTAAAAAAACTAATCTAGACTCGATGGAATTCTGTGAGAATTTCTAAGATGTCTTGCATGTTCATTTACAATGATTCCCTAAAAAAGTTACCAAAAGATAAGCCCACTAGAATGTTGTTCACCACTTTGGAGGAATTATTGCACATGTGAGGGAAAAACTCAAGGGAAATCAATAAGGATGAAAATCCCAACTGATAACCTGAGGATAAAAAACTCTCAGTGAAAGGAACTCTCCTAGTGAACCTATCCCAAGTCAACTGACCTATACATGACTCATGCAGACCTATTACATTATTAACCCACGCAGGGGTGCGGAAATTCCAGTTACAAAAGGAATTGTTGGGGCCAAACAATGCTCTGTAGAACCAAATTTCTTCAAAAAATGAGCATATGATGATGCATCTCTTCATGTCACATATAGTTGACCACCTATGTTGGAGAGGTGGTCAACATCTGGCTCCACATGGGGATGTGTGTTCGATCTTCTCACTTGAGTCGGAGAGCATATGAGAATCCAACACCTACAACAGAGTGCTCACCAATAACCACCATAAGAATACAAATATACATGATTAAATAAATGAATGCTATATACAACATTTACAAGATGAAATAACTAAAGTACAACATCAATATTTTACAATAAATGAAATCTATAATACATAATTGTTTTTTTGTTTTGTTTTTGAAGTACACATTTACATAATGAATTAAATAATACAAAACTTAAATACAAGGAAAAGGGTTAGAGATACATTACAAAGGGTGTCCCTTTGGACAAAAAGTTCCTCCTCATCTATAGAAGAGATTGAGTTTTTTCCCATTCCATGGAATGTTAATGGGATCACCATCCAAATGGTTGAGATGAAAAGAATTTGGCCCTGTTGTTTCTCTGATCAAATATGGACCACAAGCTGTCAAACTTTCCATGCTTTCCTGGATTCTCTCTGCCTTTATCCCATAACAAAACTGTATCACCAACCATGAAGTCCCTTTGTTTGGCCGACCTGTCGAAAGATTTCTTAACCTTACTCTGATTTATAAAATTCTTATCATAAGCCTTTCGTATGATTTCATCTAACTCAATGATCTGATTGACCATGTTCTGAACTGCATCATGTCCTGCGAAAGTGTCCTCAACTGACCCATAAGTAGGAAGTCTAAGATGCACCGAAAACCTAGCCTCCAAACCATATACTAACTCAAACAGACACTTTCCAGTAGCTTCTTTCTTTGTTATTCTGTCATCCCATAATGCATGTTTGATTTTACTATCCCAAGATTTCTTGTTTTCACCAACTGTTTTCTTAACAATGGTCATTAAGTTTTTATTACTTGACTATGCCTGACCATTTCCTTGGGGATAGTAATTTGATGCATGTGGCAAGATAATACGATACTTGAAACAAAAGGATGACATCTCTGTTGAACAAAAGGCCTTGGCATTATCTGTCACTATCTTTGATGGAACCCCAAACCTAGTTATTATTCTGTCTTCAAGGAAATCCATCACAACCTTTTCAGTTGTTGACTTTGTAGGAATAGCTTCAACCCATTTTGTAAAGTAATTTGTCTCCCCTCTCTCTCTCGGTTTTTGTCAGCTCACAGAAATTGATGAATGGTCAACAGAATACGAGCCACTCTCAGAATCTCAACCTCTGCCTCTCCCTAAAGAAATGATAGTTTATATGAATGCTCAAGGAAAACCTGTCATGAAGCTAGGTAAAACACAAAGTTTGATATTACCAGATCTAGACATACAATTCTCTCATCTATCTGCAAGCACTTCTAGATCCGACTCTGCTCGACATTCCCCTGTACAATCTCCTGTCAGACATCATGTATATAAACCAATTCCTGGTAGATCTAAGTTTGATGATCACTGTTTAAATCATCAGAAAATCTCCTCTGACTGCTACTATTGTAAAAAGAAATATCCAGTGCCTGAGCCTCATACTGATGATATGACCAATGTTCCAGCTACTCCTACTAACTTTAGGACATACCAGTCTAAAGTAGAACATAAAGGTCAACATGCTGACTGCTCTGAATGTCAGTCTCTAGTTGTTCCTACTATAAAAATGATGGAATCTACTATGCCTAGAAGTGGCAAAGACAAAAGAACAGAATTACCTCAGAGAAGTCTAGGAACAGGAAATCATGTTCCAAAATTCCAAAATGTCCTTGTTGCTGATTTAGATTTCATTCATTATAGAAAAACTGATGAACCACCTTCTCAAGATATAATCAGACTACAGAATTATTCCAATTATCAGTCTGTATGTTTAGCACAAAATCTTGATGATATTGCTCAGGATGTTTTAAGGACAAGATCCCATTTGAATAGTTTACATTCTGAGATAGATCAAATCATCCAAAATCAAGATGATATGAGATCACAGCTACATACAATACTTGAGAAGATAGATATTATTGAGAAAGCAGTACAAAATATGAAAGCTTCTTATAAAGAAGAATTTGAGCCTGCTTCTCCAGTTCTTGTGCCTCATGATGCACAATTTTCATTCTTTGGTTCATCCTCTCCTCCTCAGAAAAACATTCTGACTCTTAAGCAATTGGCCTCTAGTCTATCTAATCCCATTTTGGTTAGAATAGCTGAAATTTGTCAACTAGCTAATGATAAGTTGAATCTGGTAAAAGGTCAAGCCTCTGATCTAGAAAACCAGATCATACAAAACAAAACAACTAGTTTAGAGAGCCAACTTGCTCTTGTACATATTTCTCCTGCTAAAGATTTGTCCTCCATAAAAGCAATGGATGGAGATAAGAAAGAAGAACCTGAAGAACAAAATCCTAGTTCTTCTAGAACATCTGCTTGGGAACAATGGTGCAATTCCAAATACAAAGGAACTAAAAAATCCCCAATGGATATAGATGGTCAACCTCCTACTTCTATTAAACATGTTGATCAAGCTCCTGTGTCTAATATTGATTGTAAACCAAAAATAGACATAGAAATCATGATCCAAGGGTGGCATGCATGGTCAAAGACTCAAAAGCTACTTTTTAAGGATAAAGTATCCTGGAATGACCTAGCTTTAGGAATTACTTGGGGATTTACTGGAAATCTGGCATTTTGGTGGGAAAGAATACCTAGCCAGAATAAGCTTAGAATCCTACAGCATGAAAAGCCCATTGATGAACTTATAAAAGCTGTAGTTCATGAATTCTACGGTAATCTTCATGTAAATGTCAGTCATTATGCTGACTTATTTATGAGTCAAAAACTCTGTGATATTAAAGAACTTCCTAAATATTTCTGTACCATGCAATCTTTATTGTATAAAGTTCCTGATCCCAGTAACAGTGCCTATTTGAGGAAATATTTGTCCTCTTTACCTGGAAAAGTACCTGACCTTGTCAGAAATAGATTAGAAGATCTAGATATTGAAATTGAAACCCTTTCTATTGCAGGCTTACAAGAACAAATTGTTACAGCCTTGCAAGATGAATGCATACGAAGGAAAATAGCCAAATCCCTTAAGAAACAGTTAGGATTTGACTCTTCTGTTTGTGAAGTCTTTCAAGAGACATCTAGTTTTGGATGTTCTCAGCATAAACCCAAATCTCAGAGATGGTCAAAGAATAAGCATGGTTGTACATGCCATAAATCAAAACCTTCTTCCTTCCCTCCTAGGAAGACTCCTCGAAGATTTCCTGTTGGAAAAAGAAATTTTTATTTTAAAAGACAACCACAAAACTCCCGTGCCAAGAAAACCCACTGTTTTATCTGTAAAAAGCCTAGCCACTGGGCGTCACAGTGTCCTCTATGGTCCAAGACCAAAACCCAAATAAAAATCATGGACTTATTCTCTACTGGATATGATCCAGCAGAATGGGAAATGGTCTCAAACCATTCAGAAGGTGAATATCTCTCACTTTTGGATACTGAAGATGATGAAGGAGAGAATACCCTTCCTGAGTCACCTACCTTCTCTAACCATTCTTCTGACTCTGACGACTCACAGTTTGAAGCCTTAAATTTCCTTGAAATAAAGATGATGACTTCATTCATTGATGTAAATTCTTTACTAACCCAACATTCTTCTCTTCAATCCAAACTTGCTACTCTTACACCTGACCAATTCTATTTAGCCAATCGCTATACTTCCCAAATTGAGCATTTAAATCAGCAGATCCAGGATTGCCAGCAGCCTAGCGTGGTGAGTATCCAGAATTATACACCCACTGATGCTGAATTTGAATATGCTTATACCCAACCTATATCTAGACCAACTGTGGTTCCAGATATTAGAGGAAAATCTCTATTAACATATACTCCTTCTTCCCATCAGGATGATTCACTAGATAATACTATCTTTCACCTGGAAGAAGAAATTAAAGAAAAGGAAGTATTGGTTAAAGACCTCTGGAGAACACTAAAACTTCAGAGAGAAGAATTAGAGTTTCTGAAGAAGCAAAGAAATGATGAAATGGAAAAGGCTATCTTCTATAAAGAAGAAAAAGACCAGCCTATATTCTCAGAAACAAAAATGATAAAAGGCCTTGAATATAGAGTAGTCATCTCTATAGATATCAGACCACAAGGATATCTCCAATACACATTGGATGCACAGATTGATACTAGTGCTATGAATTCATGTGCAAAGCATGGAGCCATTCCTGAATACTATTGGCAACCAATTGATCTATCCTTCATAGCTGTCAATAAGACAGAACTAAAGATCAAACATATTTGCCCTAATTTTCCTATTTACATTCAGGATCACAGGATACCAATAACTTTCTACAGTTTTGATACTGGTTCTGATATTCTATTAGGAAAAGATTTTGTTAACAAGTGTTTGCCATTAACTGTAGGAAACCAATTTCTACAGTTAACTCTTCTTGGCAAAAGTATAAAGATTCCCAGTAAGACTGTCTATGAAAACAGAATTGTAGAGAAAGGAACAAAGAAATTAGAGCTCTCTGCAAGCAGTCTTGTCAAGATCCATAAGATAGTTACAAATGCAAATAAACATGGTGTAGAAGTAATCAGAGAAATAAAAGAAAGAATTGAAAAGGATTGTACTTATGATTACCCTGATGCTTTCTGGACAAGGGAGCAATATTTTGTAAATCTGCCTTACAAGGAGGATTATATCCCAAGACCACAAAAAGACTCTGCTAATCACATGTCTCCAACTGAGTTAGAATATTGCAAAAAGGAGATCCAAGAATTATTGCAGAGAAAATTAATAGAAAATAGTAGAAGCCCATGGGCATGTCCTGCCTTCTATGTAAATAAGCATAGTGAGCAGAAAAGAGGTAAGCCTAGAATGGTAATTAATTACAAAGATCTTAATGAAGCATTACTACCTCTCAGATTCCCACTTCCCAATAAAGAGCTATTATTTTCTAAGATTGGAAAATGCAATGTATTCAGTAAATTTGATCTTAAAAGTGGATTCTAGCAGATTGGAATTGTTCCTGCAGATAGATACAAGACAACATTTGTTGTTCCACAGGGACAGTATCAATGGCGTGTTATGCCATTTGGACTGAAGAATGCCCCTTCTGAATTTCAGAAGAGAATGGATGACATCTTCAGACATCTTTCTTTTGTCATTGTGTAAGCAGTATAGTGTGCCCACAAACCGTCATGAGTCTATTTACATCAATGATCAGGACCTTAATCTCAGAAATAGACTGACCATTTCTGAGATTTGGGAGTTTTATTAATGAGAACGATTAATTAATTTATGAGAACGATTAATAAATTATAAAGACTCCTCGAAGATTTCCTGTTGGAAAAAGAAAGTTTTATTGGTTGCAAAGGGAGTGCTGCTAACTTTTGCTTTCCTGTGAAAAGATGACATGGCTCACATTTTTGAACAAACTGATGTACATCTAAAAATATAGTGGGCCAATAATATCCTTCTCTAAGGATCTTGTGGGTAGTAGTTTTAGCAACAAAATGTCCACCACAAAACCCTCCATGGAATTCATCCATTAGTTTCTTTGACTTAATGTCATCCACACATCTAAGGATAACCCCATCAAGATTTTTCCATCCTAATCCATCTCTAGTCGGGACATACTTAGAATATTTCAACCTCAAAGTCATTTTCTTATGCCCTACTAGATTGCTTGGACAAGTTAGATTATTAAGATAGAAGATGATGTATGTATACCAATCCACTTGTTCAAGTTTTAACAAGTTAGGATGCCATTCTTCATTATTGATTTAGTTAACCATACCCAAGGCCTTCTCATTACTTGCTGTCAACATTTTAGCCAAGCCCAGACCCTTAATCAATTTTGTTGGTCTAATTTCCAAATCATATTCTTGGATTTTAGCAATCCATCTATCCCTTGACCCCAATCCTTCTACTTGAGATAAAGCATCTTTAACCGCATAATTAGGAACATAACCAAAATCACCTTGGAATATTCGATGAAGACTCTGAAATGTTTGAGTGATTTGACTAAGGCATAAGCTTGTTTCTCAAACATGGAATACTTTAGTTCTGCATTTTGCAAGGCCTTACTCATATATGCAATAGGATGATCATGGCCTTGGTCATTTTTCTAAAGAAACACACCAACAATAGTGTCTTCAGAAGCAAAAGAGAAAATATGAAAGTCCTTCTCATAGTCTGGGCTAATAAGGACCGAAGCTTCACATATGGTAGTCTTTATACTTTCAAAATCTCCTTTTCTCCACCAAGACAATGAGACATTTTTCATCGCAACTTAATACAAATCATTATGCACCATATGCACAACGTGTTTCACTCTAGTGAGCACCTCACCCATGCAATGCATCTTGTAATGTGTGTGGCTACACCATGTCAAGTTCCTAAGTCACAACAGACTCATCCCATTTTCCTTCACCTTCAAGATAGTACATGTGGAAAGTGCATTTGTTCTTTATGGGGAAACAAAAATACTTACATCCTCCCCCACTTATGTTCAATGTTTCCCCAACAACATCCTTGTAAATTATACATGTCTTTGTCAACTAACTACTATACTACCCAGACTCACCATCCATTTTCAACTAAACTCACTTCAATTTCCTCACATTGCCACACACTTGTACTTACCTTCAACTCCAATTTCCCATGCCTTAGTACACCTTTGTCTTCATGCCTTCAAATAAGCTAGGTAGCTAGTCCAATTCTACATTCAAAAACCAAGTACATCATCATGTGTTGTAGAATCAAACACTCGTACTCTGATTTTCTAATGCACTTCTTTGTATGTGATTCTCTCTTTAATAGACTCAAGTGCATGATCTTGCGTTTAAAATATGCTAAGTCCTACCAACTTACACCAAAATAGGCACTTACTTCCTTGTGGGGTGCTTTGGCTCCACTACCTTCCAAGCTAGTAGTGAGTCATCCTATGATTTTGTTTAGTGATAAAAGGATGGAAAGTGGCCACCAATTCCACTGGCAACACTAACATTGGAATCCATTCCTTCCTTATAAAAGTCTACATCATTTTTTCTAGAATTGATTAAGTCAAATGAACCATCCAACGAAATTTTAGACCATATTGATTCTCTAAAGAGACATCCACTACTTTGGATATTGTAGACATAGTGTTATTTACTATGGATTCAAACCTAGTAAACAAATTTGTGTGTGGGCCTTCATCCACCAAAGGTTAACAAAAACCTACAGTCGAGATCTTCTTTGATGTCTTAAAACCTCCAACTTCCTCTTTGTAAGGTTGCACTACTGCATGATTGGTTGTTGTAATAATAGTCATGGTAGTCTCTTAGTGATTGCACTTTATTTCCCCCTCAACATCAGAATTACGTGAAGTTTTGTGTCATCAAAGATTAACAAATTGTTAAGGTGAGGGATTGGTGCCACCTATCACATCCTCATAAACTCTTTCACAAAAAAAAATTCAAAGTCATCCATGGGTACCACTTTGAAACTAATAGTTCTACTCTAGTGTCCAAGCTATAAGTTGACTCATTTAGCCAAGCCAACCACCCTACCTATGTTAGAGTTTACTGCCTTGAAAAAAGACTGCACCAATTTCAACTGCACATTGAGATTAACAACCACTACTTCCTACATAAAAATGTGGGTTGCATTATTGTTAACCATCATCATAACTAACTTATTATTCAACTTAGATTGAACAAAACTAATATTTGTATAGTTATACTCTTGGCTTGAGAAAAACTAATATTTGTATAGTTCTACTCTTGTCTTGAACAAAACTAATATTTGTGTAGTTATACTCTTGGATTTCCTTAGACTTATTGCCAACTAAAGAACCCAATATTTGCAACACACCAACTTATGGTTGGATTTCTTGCTCCATAGCATTGACCCTCATCTTCAATGGACATTTCTTATAATAATTCTAATTTGCACAAATCCAACAAACAACAACCTTACTACTAGTTTTTTCTTAGATCCATATGATTAACTTATCATGTACTTAGTGTTATCACATTAATATGTCCTTAATATGTCCAAAATCAAGAGGGATATCACATTACATTTGGTGGTTGACCACTATTCTGTAGTGTGAAATCTAACCATAGTCCATATTGCTTGCATGGATAAGTGAGTCGAATTAAGGTGCACCCACCTAGAGATTCATACCCTTCACTGAGTTGGGAATCCACTGCATGCATGAGTGCCCCTACTAATATTTGTAATTTCACCCTAGTCTAATTGTGCATCCAAAACTAAAGATATAAAATTTTTGTTTAGAACTTTTAATATAGAAAAAAAGTTCAAAAATTGGAACTAGGATGAGGATGGACTACTCACTAACAACATATGCACATGCAACTAAAGGTACAACCAAACAGATACATGTTAGATATTTCTTCGTCGAGTGAGGAAATCTTAGGACAAATAGAGGGAAATGTGACTTCATCTAGTAGATATGATAAGAAAATAAGGACGAGAGGTGAAAAAGTCAAAAGAAAATTTTGTAGACGCATAGAATTTTTTCTTGTCGAAGGAGGATCATGCTCTTATGGTGATGAGAGCATAGGAGACATAGAGGTTCCACTCAGGTATAATCATCTGGTGAAACAATGGGTACCTAAGGAACTACCTCCTATAGATGCTGACTTCATTATCAACAATAAGACATATCACATTGCACCATCCTCCCTGCATGGCCTGGGGATATTTTCCATGGATGGAATCATTATAAAATACAATACAGTAACTGAATTGATGGACTATGTCGGACCGTGTTACAATTATAACGATTGGATGTGGCTGGTCCAGTACATGCGAAGTATGCGGAGAAGTGCACTCACCGCAAAATATATGCAACTAACAAACAAGGATAAAAATAAGGGAGCGACTATCTATATTGATGGAAGGCCTAAATATTTCAGCAATATCACAAGGTTTATAAACAACACATGACCCGTGACAACAAACAAGAAACCGAATTGCATATATGACGAATGCAAAGAGAATCATGTAGTCATGTGCACAATAAAAAAGATAGCTCCCGGGGAAGAGTTATTAGTGGATTACCATTTGAATCGAATAGAAACATCGACTAATAGTGTGAAGGTACTTATGCGATACCTATTTAAGAAACCTCTACTTATTGCATTATATTTTATTTTTTATCTTTAACATTGTTTTAAATATTTCACAGTCCCAATTTTATAATAATGTGGGAGCTTGATCATTGAGGTTGATTTTATTTGGGTGGAAATCAGTTTTTTTTTTTGATCGTTAACAATTTTTTAAATATTTGGGGGTTCTAATTATATTATAATGTGGTAGGATGATCGTGGAAAAGGGTCAGCCGCAGAACATGTAAATGATTATCAATTTCCACTTTCATTTTATGTGAATTTTATTATTTGCTTATATAATTTTACTGAAATAGCATTAGCATTGTTTTTGTTGAAATTATATGTAGTCGGCATGCCATGTTGATCATGATTTCGCCAATGAGGAGGGGTTGTATTCATCCCCTGATCTGATGGTATTTATAAAATAAAATATCATTAAAGTGAACAAGGAACTTGCTAGCTTATTAGATTGTCCATATCAAACTCTCAATGTCCTAGAAAAGATCAATCTCCTTATGTCACAACTTAACACATATAAGCTAATAACCATAATTTAAAGTGTTTTTTTTCTAATGTACTCATATGTTCAATTATGAAACTTTGTTCTTTAACTTTTAGATTATCTCACGAAAAAACATTTTCTTTTTTATAAAGAGATTTTTGGAGCCTGTTTAGCTCGGTGTTGGTAGTAGTGGCGTTGTAGAGACGCCACAAAGTCCTAATGCGGGTGGTCATATAGCTGCTAGAGTACTATTTACTTCTCCATATTCCACACATAATTTAGATCGGAGCCATGACATGCACTGTCATACATCCACACATCAGTCAGACTCTAGAGATGGTGACAGAGATGAGGCTAATGATGTGGTTGACATGGTTTCATTTCCTGGAGCTAGACGTGTGACAAGCACGGGGACCCTTCTGTGCACATTTTTGGTCGACGATAATGGACTTCCATTAAAACAAATAAGACTCCCAAGTAGTTTTTCATATTTTAATTGTTTCATGTTGTCCATCTCATACATAAATCATCTAGATTATTAATTTTAAATTAATGATCATATCTTTTTGTGTGTAGGAAACAACCATTTTTATAAACACCTAGAGAGAAAGGCCTTGTTATTTTTTGGGGTAACCTTACGCATGAGGTGGAATTTCCAGAATTCCAACCTCAAAAAGGAACTTATGGATTATCTTGAAGGCCTCTTTGGAGTAGACATGTTCAATAAAAATAGCGGTCACCTCTGCAACTGATGAATATTTAAAATATACGCGGGATGTTTATAGACGAAGGTTGGCAGGAAATCATAGGTATGAGTGTCCTCCAGCAATTCCAGAGAGGGAGTGGAAGGCGATCATTGATGATGAAAAAAAAAATATTTTGAAAAAATCAGGAGAAAAATAACTGGTACACCAAAGTAAATTACAATATTTTTATTTCAATACCAGTTTTAATTTTCCTTAGATCTAAATAAAAGTGGGGTTATATATAACATACTTGAAAATTTTGATGATAGGTTGTCTGACACTTCGAAGGCAACCAAAGAAAGGATTTCCAAACATGGCCAACACAAGCTAGGCCAGGGCGGCTACTCGAGGTTACAGTCACAAATCGTAAGTACCCAAACATCTTAAGAATATTATTTGTATCGCCTTACAACTTTCAGGTAATTGCAGCCAAAAACATTAAAAAATCATACCCTTATTCAATGTAGGGCGACGACTTCAGAACTGAAACCATAGAGGAAGACCTCCAACTTGGTTACAAGTATGGTTATAAAGTCACGGATGATCATAGGAAAAACATGGGGTAGACCCCAAGATCCATTTTGCGGGATAAGGTAAATAAAAATCAGTCTACATTAACCTTTCATTACTTATAAAATACGTAAATGTTTGATATCGTCCATAATTTAATGTCTTACTTTGTTTTAATCAGGGGAGCCACACTATCAATGAAAGCATCAGTATTGGACAATAGAGCGTTGATAGTGCAACGTGACTAGTAGATCATGGTGCTCCCCAACAACCCCATCCCAGTGGGGTACAACCCCAAGATGTTCTTGTGACTGAGGCCCGCGATGGTAAAATGGTTGTATATTAATCATATATTTAATAATTATGTACTTATAAATTTTGACCTTTCAATGGAAGATAATGTCATAGTTGATTCTCCTCGACCTGAATATCAGGTGAAGGGCAACCATTCCAATGGTGTCGACTAGAGGACTAAGTAAATAATTACATTGCAGAGTTTTTTTTAAATATTAATGAACTACTTCAATGATATTTAAAAATTGGCCATATAAATTTAATATATTTTGTTTTTGTAGGTGATGGCCCCTGACAACAACATCCATG
>ML813931.1:136737-168503 GCA_009831015.1 Picea engelmannii
CTTGTGGAATTAAAAATGTTTAGACTTTCCCATAATTCTAAAAATAGAGATAAGTTACAAAAAATGAGTGATTTATAATAACAGTTATCCTATTTTAAAGGGACCGTTAGGAACAGGTCTTTCATATCTGGGGCCCCTTTCCTCGACTGTCATTTGTCCAAAAAAATTTGGAATGTACTTAATCGTACTTGAGAATTCATTTCATCTTGGTGATTTCCTCCTTTAGAGTGCTCAACCAAGCGAGTTGATTTTCTCTGACGCTCTCCATCATCTCAACTCTGATTTCTGTTCTCTGTCGTTTGCTCCGCTTCTTCTTCTCTGCCTGCTTGTATATTTCATCCACGTGTTCATTGATGAATAGGTCCCTCATAATAGGATTTATTCTGACCCCCGACTCTGATTCAGTTGCAGGTTCGGTATGAAATTTAGTTGCTAATATCTATTCAACCCACCTTTCTTTCTCACTTATTGATAAGCTTGACACATTGGTTGAAAACCCTGTTGTATTGGATATTGTTCGATTGACGGTGTCCATGTCTTCCAATCTTCGCATAGACCAATATTTTTGTCTCCCTTAACTCTACAGAACTTAGGAAATCGATCCAGCTTGAGATTACCTTACTTATGCATGGGACAATGATTTCCCAGAGTAGGATAAAGCTACCCATATCTGAAGACCGATAGTCCTTGAATCCTAATCATGAATTACTGACAGGGTACGTTGGTTTTCCACGCTTCATCAATCTACTTCGAATGATGAACTTTTGAGTTAGTTATACAACGATGTTCTCTTGACATGTCGGATGAGAAGTACTTGAACCAACAATGTGAGGTGATTTGACTAGCCATCACCTCCCTCCACGAGTTGTTTATTTGACACATTAGACCACGTGACATCAAGGTTGTTGGGAAAATAGTTTCAGGCAAACTTCTTTTTGCCTCGATGCACTTCTAAGGGTGGCACGCATCCACTACTAAAACCACAATGGTTTTCCCTGGTCTGCCCTCGCATAATTAACTTCCGTGTTAGTTCACCGCCCGATATGGGCCTCAACCGTTGATCTGGGCTACTTCAAGATCAACGGCCCACAAGACTACTTCCTTCGCACTTTTTCTATATTTGTCCACATCGTCACCATATATGACTTGAGCCTCCAAATGATGCCATGTCTCTACACTAATTTAGTCACCTGCTAAATTTAAACTCGGATTTGAATCATAATCATCATGGTGATAACATAGGCTCCAACTGGGGATGATATCCTCCCTATGAGGTAGCAAAGAACTGTAGAACCAGTGCCTTCTTCATTGGGATGCCTTCAAACGTGTGCAGGCATCCTGTTACGACTTGGAGACTGAATCGTCAAATCTTAAAACTGGATTTTTCAAATTGCTTTCCACTGGATGCTGAAAAATTACTGCTAGGATCTAACTGTACATACTATTGGAAGTTTAAAACAATGCTTGATCAACAAGCTTATTCACACACTCCTACCTACCCCAACTGCTGAAAAAGGACTGTTAATCAAGTGAAATCATAATCCCAATGTAGCCATGACAACATTCTATCCATCGTTGGTTTCTTTTGCACTTGCTTGTTCGAAAACCCTTCTGCTGATGATTCATTTAAAATTTTATCCATAAGTCCAATTCTTAAAATTTTTGAAAGGCCTGGATTGCTCACTTTCTCCAATAGGATCGCAAATGGATCTTCTAAGATATTCATAAAACAATCATCACATTCCACTCCTTTCACTGCATTCTTGTTTTCAGGTGATTTAACTTGTTGACTTCTATTGAAAAATTGACAAAGTTGTTGAGAAGTCTGGTAGTAGGGATTTCTTGAGTCATAAGGAAACCATGGTTGGAGAACATCATCTGATGTAAAAAGACTCACATTTGATACATGCATTGATTTGTTGTGATCCACTATTATTGGTAAATCATGATTATAAAATTTTTCCATATAATGTGTCTTGGGATCATGAATTATATGGAAGAATGTTTCCTTTTCAGGAGTCAAGACAGAAGATCAAGCTTGTAGTGCACCCATTTTGGAACTCTGGGCTTACTCGCGCTCTGATACCCATTTGTACACACCATTTGTACAAAGCTCATACAGATATCATATATCCCATGCATTTAAACAAATAAACACATTTAACTCAGAGTAAAACATATCATTACTGCTATAATTAAACAATCCATAACATTCCATATTAATTCGTTTACATAGCAAAAAACATGATACATAAGCAGATCAGTCATGCAAAACATGATTAAATCATAATCAGATACTTATCTTTATCAATGGTAGATTCCACCAACCAAATGCAGGCCTTCCACGAACCTCCCAGCCTTAGACCGCACTGCTCATCAACTCAGCAGTGGGTCACCCCCGAGCTAGGACTAATCTCCACCCCAAGGCAAGGAATCTAGGCTCAGGCTGAGGTTACAGGGAAAACAGTCACACACAACCACAAGGATGGAAGGCTCTCCTAGGAATATCCCACGCTCACTGCCCACAGACCCTCATTCCCCACATGCCTGTTCCACCCCAGGAGAATGCACCTTCTCTGTCACCTGGACAGTCCTTCGGCTGCCAATCTCCCTTACCTTGGGTTACAGGAACAGACCGGACAAGAAGTCTCCGGGCTCTATGGAAGCTATAGGGTTCCTACCAGGAGTTCTCTCCTTCCCCTGCGCACTCTCTCACCTAGAGGGAGTCACTCACAGGACAACAAGCCTCATGCAGTCCAGTACTGCGTAGTCTCAACAATTCCACGGGAAAACAGACACAAGCTTTCCAAAAACTAGATTCAACAATCATAGGATGGCTTCACAGTCACGACTTTGGAACAGGAAATGTTCGCATAGTCTCGCTCATCTTTCCCGAACAAGAAAAGACTCTTCCCCGAATTCAACACAGGCTTCTCGTAAGCTGGGGTTACACGCACATGATTTCTCAGAATCAGACATAGACATTCAAGTCACAGGGTCTCCCCAAGGTTCTCTACAGGAGTCGGGTTAGTTGTACTAGTCCCCCTGGCTCTGTACGCGTGATGTATCGGCTATCTCCGAAACCAACATAGGCTTTTCGGCTTTCAGGGTTGCACTAGGGTATTCTTGCAGAGGTCAGACCGTTCATGTTCAGACGGTCGGGTGGAATGGAGGAGCGAGAGCCTTCACGACTTACCTCATCTGTTTTATTTGCATGCATTAGGGTGGACACTTGTCACCCATGGAACTGCATGCGTTCCACTAGCACGCGTTCCTCCCACCACTTGGGAATAACACGTCCTTCCAAAAGGACTTAGGATAAAAACATATGATGCACATATCTTTTGGAATAATATTAAAATATTATTCCCAGGCTTAAGCCCCCTAGGCTTAGCCCCTAGGCTCAACACTTAGCCCCTTTCCCACCTTCTAGCCCCTAATTCCTTTCCCACTCTATGGATGCTCAGTCCCCCTTCACTCATTCATCGTGGTTGGTCTGCACCTGGCGGTGTTTATATTTTATTAAGTGTTCTTCATGATTACATATACAACAGCAGGCTCCTGGCCTTCAATACTCAGGCTCCCTGGCCTAACAACACATAAGCCTCCAGCTTATGAAAACTTGGCTCACCAGCGTATAAAACATGATTACAATTCCTTTCCAAACATGGTTTACAATGGGGCTCGGCCTTGGGGACACTACAATCCTCCTCCCCTTATATTTTTCACTGTCCTCAGTGCAACTTTACACAGCATCTGCAAGCTTTTCAAAAATTTCAAAAAGATGTGGGTACTCTGCCCGCATAACATATGCATGCTCCCATGTCGCGTCCTCAGGACCATACCAGGTCCAGTGGACCCTTACAAGCTCCATAGCTCGATTCTAGAGTTATTTTATTTTCCTATCCAATATGCGCATAGGATGCACTTGCAGGACACTTTCTGGTTCCACCTGAATCATATTCCAATCTATTACATGATTAGCATCAGGTATATATATTTCTTAAGTAATGAAATATGAGACACCTTAGGTACAGTCCTGGATTCAGTAATGCAACCATATATGTAATGTATATGTATGTATATACAAACAAATTCAATAACATTAAAACTGTATACAACATACACAACATAGAACAAATAGAGAATTGTACTTATCTTTTGATTAAGAGACCTTCCACCCCATAGCAGAGCTATGACTCCATCGGGAAATGGCTTCCCAAGATAGCCATGGTCCACAAACCTTATCCACATGGTCTAGGCCAAGGTAACAGACCTCAGCAGCACTCCAACCATTCAAACCTCGGCAGTACTCCAACCAGCGGTCTCTCATTCCCCACATGCCAATCCACCCGGGAGTATACACCTTCACAAGCACAGTACTTCGGTGCTACACCTCCCTTCCTTGGGCTTGGCAACAGGACAGACCGGAAGTCTTAGAGCACCGTGGCTCCAAGAGTTCCAACTGCCCTCAAAGGTTTTCAAGCAGCATCTTCCCGAGATACTCTTTGTAGCCAACATTTTAAATTTTATCAACATCATCTCATGCATCAACCACATGCAGTTATCATGAGAGAACATACAAGAATTCATTTAGGAATTCCAATTAATTCGAAAGGAAATTCAACTTTTATTCCCAAAACATGACATCCTATTTCATGATTCATCTTGGCTGTTGCCACATTATGAATGTAGTCATCCCTGTGATTTTTCCACAGGCACAAAACTGCCTACAATTTTCCTGCAAGACTTCTTCTTGCATGCTGCCAACAAATTGTCGGTATTTTCTGTACATCATAATTCAATATGTACAACATCTTATGCAATAATCTTAGAAATTCTACACCTTGCAATTCAATCACAATTACCAAACAACTTGACCAATAGAATGACTCATCATTCTATGCATATGCATGTCCACAGTTAACAACAATAAGTTCATTATTTCAATTTTCTGAACATAAAATTTTATGTAGTCTCCATTCTTGTGACTACCTGGCTTGTAACTTTCCCGTTGCAGTGTTTAATAGTTCCTGAAATGTTCTCAATTTTAGGGGTTAGCAACATTTCAGCCATCAACATAATTATTTCCATGCAATAATATATATGCATGTACTTACCAAACATATTCAACCATTGCACTTAGTATGCAATTATATCACTTATTATGCATGAGTGCGATTCTCAACGCATTCTTATTCCGAGCACCTTGCATTGAATTACATAATGCTCTCTATCTCAGTCATGTATCTCACCATCCATGGGTTGGAATTATAGCCAACGTGTTGCCACATTCTCCATACACTTCCTATTATCTTTCCAATTAATTGGATGCCTTCCTTTCCAACCCGAACACTACACCAAGAATATAATTCTGCGGTATTCATTAGTGTTAGCAAAAAGGTTGCAGCCCAAGTTTATTCAAAAGTAGGAAGCTTCTGGTACCTGGTGTGGCTCTTAATCTTTCCATATATGTACCTTGCCATATCCAACCATGTCCTGGTCTCATACATGACTAGCTTTCTTGCATTCAGTCTTGTAACAAGTTCTTATCTTTTAATTCTTTGGTTACTACCCCATAACCAAATTAACATGACATTCTACTATGTCGATGTGTGCATTCAGAAGATAAAAAGATTTGAATTAACATAGGCCTACAACCTTTACCACATCCAGTGGTATGCATTCAAATAATATAATCATGTGATTTAATAACATATCTCTGGCTGAGGAAATTCTTACCATAATTTCCTTTCAACAATTATGAAAAAGAGTGATAAAACTCATACCTGCATGACTTCCATTAGAATTATACTACCTGAATATATGATAGCAATAGAAGCTTTCATGCTTCTTTTATCAGACTTATAACCATCTCTTCAACTCTCTGTTGCTTCCTTCATGAGGTAGCAAAATTTCCAACAACACCTGCGACATGCAAGCATTCTTTCCTTGGGTTGGCCAATCAAGCCATAACATACTTACTGCCACAAATTGCAGCAACTTCTTTCTCCCTATGACCCTTTTCTTGTGGATCCCAGAAGCATTCAATTCTTCCAAGATTCCTACAAATTTCTCCTACATGGCCACTAGCTATGACCACACGCCTATCCAAAAAGAGTTTCATGATTTCACGTATCGGGTGTTTCGATATGAGTCACCCTCGACTCTCTCTATCCCTAAAATCTGAAACAAGAGTCTAGAGCATCCTAGCTCTTCCTTTAACTTCCACCGGTGTGACCTCTAGCGAAATTTGAGGATTAGCTCTCCTCCTTTCTCCCAGTGTCCGAACTCCCGAACCCCTGTTGCCTCAGATCAAAGGTCCACAGCTTTCCGGGTTCAACGGTCTCGGTCAATTCCTCGCGAATCGACAATTCGCGTTTCGGGGTTTCAAAAAACAGTTTCCCTTACTTTTCTTCCAGTCTCTAGTTTTCTGAAATCTACGTGAGTCAGATCCAACAACTCAAAGCTCCTCATAATCCAATGGTGTGGATCCTTTTTCTCGTGAATCGGGACTTCACGGTTCGCGAAATTAGAAAGTAGTTCTCTTCCCTCTTTCAACTTCCGTCTTCATGAAATTCAAGTGTGTCAGATCAATGGCTGACACTCACCGTGATTCAATGGTCTAGATCTTTCCTCGCGAATCATAAGTTTGTGTTTCAGGATTTTTGAGAACAACTTCCTCTGTTCTCCCAACTTTCGATTCTCTAAATTCCCGATGAAAGGAATCAATGGTTCAATCTTCCCTAAGATCAACGATTCAATACCTCCCATGAGACTTTGAGTACTGAATAATTCTTAGTGTTATCTTCCTCGCATTTGGCTAGATCCGACGACTCACGGGTTTTTGGCAATTCTTCCTGGAAGCACTCCACCGTCCGATTCTATCCTTGTTAATCTCTTTTCGCGATTTGGGACTTGGAGTGACCAAGAATTTGTCCTGCGCTCCAAGTTCATGATCCCTGAATTTACAAAATGATCCAACAGTTCAAACCAACCACGATCAATGACCCACTTTATTCTAGATCCTAGAGTGGCGAGTTTCTCCATCCACTAACCACCTTCCAACTTCTGGCTATCTTACAGTCCCCCGCGATTTCGCGAGTTCTCCACGGAGAATTCTGACCGTTCGTTCAAATTCTAAATGACTTCTTTCCAAATATCTTGGCATCAATTCTTCTAGAATTGACTTCCTCCCTAACTTGAAGGATTTCGAATAATTCGAAGGCTTCGATGGTGTTTTCCCTTCCGAGCTTCAGTTAGTGAAATTTTAACTTCACCTTACCGCGCACTTGCGCTCGGCATGTGAACTTGCTCTGTTTCTCTCAGAGCTTTTAACTTAATCAGTCTCAAAGGGACTTGGCCCTTCAGTGTTTTCCAAAATACTTTATGGTGTCTTCCTGGCACCCTCTATGCTCGTCTCCTGGAGTCTTTCAAACTTAAAACAAGTTCCCTCTATAAGAACTCCTTGCGCTGGATATGCGCACTCTTCATACCAAAAGTTCCACGCTATCTCTTCTGAGCTTCATTTTTTGAACTGGAAGAATTATGTGTCTCTTCCATTTCTTTGCACTTTGTGGCAATTCAAATCAGTTCTGGCACTCGTCAAACTTCTACAATACAAATGCGTAGACGATAAGAATTTGTCTGTCCTTTGTTTCTTGACAATTCCTCATCTTTCATAACAATCGATGTTAAGAAAATCTTTCAATTTCACGACTTTTCTGAGCTCTGCTTGGCTCTGCAATTTTTGGGTTTTCGAAACTTTCGTTTTCAGCATTTCGTGATTTCGAGACTTCAGGTTTCGTTCCACGAAGATCCCACAATTAGATATTCGTAACCAGAGTCACCCTTTTTGCAACTCGCGATCTCGCGAGTTTGTGAGTCGAAGACCCTCGACTCATTTCCTCTAACTGCCGATACCCGAGATGTGACACGGGTATGGCTCCCTCCTCACTAGCATCTTCTACGCATGACCATAGTCTAGGGCTAAGTGCTAGCACCCTTCGCTATTCGCACCTTCGTGAGTTGTGGCATCCAACCCTGGTGCCTCCCTTTCACGAAACCCCGAGAAGCGATGTTGATTTTTCTCCTCTCGTTCTCGTTACTTCGTGACTTCACGAGTTTCAATGTCGATCTCCCATGCCCTTATCACGTGAGTCTCGGAAATCGTGAATTACTTTATTCTCTGGGCCCACAACACAACTGTCACCCTTCACCACTGTGGCATGTGGTACGTTCAAGAGGGTCCACATTTCTTTTAACGACTTCATTGGGTCCCACCACTCTCGCCTGTCTCCTCGACCCACTGGCACGTGGTACATCTCCATGTGTCCACGTCCATTCCTAGAAAAATCCAACGGTCAGATCTTTCTCAGATATACGGTGCAGATCCTTTTAGCATTTTGGGCTTCCAAACGCTGATGCGCTCTAACTCCTGTTAGCCCTCCGGGATAGACTCATGGTTCACACAACCTCCCCTTATATGACCACAGTCATGCCTCCTATCGGGGTTTCAGGCTTTCCAATGACGAAACACATATGTCCTCAGGATTTGCGATTCCTCGAACCCCGATTTCCCGATGCATGACTCTCCTTCCGGAAATTTCCCGACTGCCTCGATCTTGGCCATGCGTCCCCAAGAATGGACGATCCTCGCCGCTTCTAGCTATTTCGCGATTTCTTGATTTCAAATTCTCTGGGTGCCTTGTCTTCAGGATTCGTGAAACGCCGAACCCCGATATGTCGATGGGCTCCCAATCTCGCCCACGTGTCCAAATTGACGGACGACTCAGATCCAATCTCGGGATTTTACAACTTGCGATTCCCCGATGACAAAGTTCTATGTCAACTCAAAACCCCGGTAGTCGATATACCGATGGGTCGCTCGATCTCTGCCATGTGTCCCAACTGTTGGACGGCTCGGATCAAATCTCGGGACTTTGCCTGGTGCAAGGTCAAAAAACACTCACGTATGTGAGTCCGGGTGTCCTGATCTCTGAATTCGACGATTGCGCAACACACGTCCTTCCTTATACAGATGGCTCAGATTTCCTCTCGCTATTTCGGAACTTGAAATGTCCCAACCTTATTGACCTCAAGAACTCCAATATCTCGAACGTCGATATCCCGATAAGCCAACTCCTTTCGGGACTTTCACCCTCCTATTCATGAAGCTTTAAAACTCCATGCAACTCTCTACCGATCCGACGGTTGTCGGGTAATTTTCTCAAGATCTGATGGCTCATGAGGGTTCGCCTTCCCTCCCAAAAAGATCCTAAAGCTTCCACACCACCGGTGTGGAGTCCTCTCTCCCTGTGGACTCATACCACAATGGCCGCGATTTCATAACGCCGCTATACCTCCTGAGCTTTAAAATAAATGTGTCAAGTAACTCCTTGACATTTTGGAGTAAATCAAGGTCTGAAATTGGCCTTCCAGACCCAATTTCCCCTCGCATTCTCAGTCCAAAGACCGCTCCACTAGCCCATCTAGGCTCAGTGTCGAAACCTTGGCTCTGATACCAATTTGTAGCACACCCATTTTGGAACTCTGGTCTTACTCGCGCTCTGATACCCATTTGTACACACCATTTGTACAAAGATCATACAGATATCATATATCCCATGCATTTAAACAAATAAACACATTTAACTCAAAGTAAAACATATGATTACTGCTATAATTAAACAATCCATAGCATTCCATATTAATTTGTTTACACAGCGGAAAACATGATACATAAGCAGCTCAGTCATGCAAAACATGATTAAAGCATAATCTGATACTTATCTTTATCAATGGTAGATTCCACCAACCAAATGCAGGCCTTCCACAAACCTCCCAGCCTTAGACTGCACTGCTCATCAACACAGCAGTGGGTCACCCCCGAGCTGGGACTAAGCTCCACCCCAAGGAAAGAAATCTAGGCTCAGGCTGAGGTTACATGGAAAACAGTCACACACAACCATAAGGATGAAAGGCTCTCCCAGGAATCTCCCACGCTCACTTCCCACAGACCCTCATTCCCCACATGCCTATTCCACCCCAGGAGAATGCACCTTCTCTGTCACCTGGACAGTCCTTCGGCTGCCAATCTCCCTTACCTTGGGTTACAGGAACAGATTGGACTGGAAGTCTCTGGGCTCTATGGCAGCTACGGGGTTCCTACCAGGAGTTCTCTCCTTCCCCTGCGCACTCTCTCACTTGGAGGGAGTCGCTCACAGGCCAACAAGCCTCACATAGTCTAGTACTGCGTAGTCTCAACAATTCCACAGGAAAACAGACACAGGATTTCCAAAAACTGGATTCGGAAATCACAGGATGGCTTCACAGTCACGGATTCGGAGCAGGAAATGTTCGCATAGGCTCGCTCAACTTTCCCGAACAAGCAAAGACTCTTCCCCGAATTCAACACAAGCTTCTCGTAAGTTGGGGTTACACGCATGGGATTTCTCAGAATCAGACACAGACATTCAAGTCACAGGGTCTCCCCAAGGTTCTCTACAGGAGTCGGGTTAGTCGTACTATTCCCCCCGGCTCTGTACGCGTGATGTACCGGCTATCTCCGAAATCAACACAGGCTTTTCGGCTTTCAGGGTTGCACCAGGGTATTCTTGCAGAGGTCAAACCATTCATGTTCAGATGGTCGAGTGTAATGGAGGAGCGAGAGCCTTCATGACTTACCTCATCTGTTTTATTTGCGTGCATTAGGGTGGACACTTGTCACCCATGGAACTGCATGCATTCCTCCCACCACTTGGGAAATCATGCATCCTTCCAAAATGACTTAGGATAAAAACATATGATGCACATATCTTTTGGAATAATATTAAAATATTATTCCCAAGCTTAAGCCCCCTAGGCTTAGCCCCTAGGCTCAACACTTAGCCCCTTTCCCACTTTCCAGCCCCTAATTCCTTTCCCACTCTGTGGATGCTCAGTCCCCCTTCACTCATTCATCATGGTCGGTCTGCACCTGGCGGTGTTTATATTTTATTAAGTGTTCTGCATGATTACATATACAACAACAGGCTCCCGGCCTTCAATACTCAGGCTCCCTGGCCTAACAACACATAAGCCTCCAGCTTATGAAAACTTGGCTCACCAGCCTATAAAACATGATTACAATTCCTTTCCAAACATGGTTTACAACAGGACTCGGCCTTGGGGACACTACAAAGCTTCCTCCACAAGTGTTTCCTCACTGCTTGGAGTCTCCATAGGTGAAGTTTTAAAATCTTCATCCATGTCTATGTTGTTCAGAAATAGGATCACTACGTCATTTTCAGGGGAGGAAAGGCAACCTTGAAATACCTTGTCTTGCTAGGAATATTGTTGAACATTTTCATTAGTTCTAGGAGAAGGGGAATGACCTTCAACACCAATTTCTTGATCAGATTCTTCTTTAATCTGATGGTTAAGCGCAGATTGCAATTCTGAACTGAAATACCTTTCCAAGTAATGATCGTTTAATGTATGTGAGTGTAGTTGGTGTTCTTGAACGATAACAACCTTTTCATGTAAAGCAGTACTACTGTGAATACAATCAGAACTCCCTGTTTTTTCTAAAGTCTCATGATTTTATCTTAACCATTCAAAGGAAGAAAAACATAAGGGAAGACAATTTTTATCTGTAAGTCCACTGCTTTCTTCACTTTCAACGTCATGCTTGGATACTTTCTGATTTTAAGTGCTACAAACATTGTTTTTCAACAATTTGAATGAGGGAAAACACAATGGCAAGGCTCTGTTACCTGACTCAAAACCTTCTTTATTTTCTCCAGTGTCTTCATAGGTACATTTCTCCATTTCTTTGGATTGTTGGACATGCCCATTTTCAGCTTTGTCTTCGACCAATGACTACACTTTTGAATTGAAAATATATTCTACAAAACAAGTAATAGGGTCATCAAAGTGTTGCAATATCTTGTCAATCTGTTTTGTTGGCTTGGTGTGACTTTGCATCAGCACAAATTCATTTTCTTCAACAATGATTTGAGAATTCTCTTTCAATAATTTGAATGCAGCAAAGAACAAGGGAAGAGAATTTTCTTCAGCTAATCCAATACTTTTCTCTTTGTAACCATGATCTGTTGGTTGATTTATCTTACTATACTGCTGAAAAAGAAAGTCTTCAACATCACAATCCTCCTCATATTTTTCATATACATGAAAATAAAATGTCTGTGCGATGTCATCTAACAAGAACAGAATGGAACATCAACCTGTTCTTCAACAAATAGATTTGCAATATCATTCTCTTGACCGCCTATAAACGAATACAAAAAACAATCATCCCTTTGCTTATCATGAGATGGATCAACACCCCCTCTTTCAACAGGTGGAATATAATTTTTTGCAAAATCATTGGCATAAGAAACCGCAAGAGGACCTCTGGTGTTGTCGAATCTATGTTCAGGATCCCGATCAGCCCCTTTCCTTTCATATTCATTTTCACGTTCTTGAGCATTTAGTCTCTCATTTTGAATCTGTTTACATGCCTGGATGTTGTGCTGAATCTCCTGAGCATCATAGAACATTTGTTTTAAGGACTTGGATCTTTTTTCCATAAGAAGGAGAGACAAATCTGGATGGAGAGTAGTTGCATAATGGAGCATGGCAGCAGCTTCTGTGGGTCGAATTTCTTTGGGAAAATTATGATAGGTATTGGAAAAACTTCTACTGAATATGGAAATAGTTTCATTTTCCTTCTTTTCCAAAGCATAGAACTCTTTAAGTTGTAATTTCAAAGATTTTTTCTTGCCCCAAAACTTTAAAAAGACATCTTTCAATTCCTCCCATGAGCTAATCGTCTCTGGCTACAAATGTTTAAACCAATATTTGGTGTCCCCTTTCAAGGATTGAGAGAAGGCCCTCATACAAACATCATCATGGTCAATCTCAAACAAATCTATAAAATTCTCAAACCCTTGGATGTGTTTTTCAGCTGAGATGGTATCAGGTTCCCCATCAAACATAGGTAAGTACTCATAGTGTTTTGGAGGAAAATTATGAAGTTTGTGGGGTAACTTTAAGGGTTTGTATCTATGTTGAGTCTTGGAGGGTTTTGGATCAAGTATAGGAGGTGAAATATCAACTCTGGTTTCATGAGACTCATCAACTTGGTTATGGTCATCACGTGGCCCAGACGATTTTTTTTTATAAAAATCAATGATAAACTGAGGGGACATTCGTGTAATTCTAAGAGGGAGATATATAATTTCTGGATTTTCATGGTCATTATTTTCATGTAGTAAGTAAAGAAAAACTTGTCTATCATTTTTTAGAAAGGACCAGAGACAACTTATAACAAATAGCAAAATGATTTGAAAAAAAATCCCATTTTGAGCATTTGTTTTCTTCAATGACGCCTTCTCATACCTCAACCAAGGCACATCGTCTTTCAGTGAATTCTCTGAACTGCATTCGTTATTCAAAATTTGAGTGGATTCGCTAATAAATTCGTGGGATCCAGATTCTGCATTAAGAGTGGAGTCGCCATTGATGTTTTGGAAGTTGGATTCTTCATTGAGAGTGGAGTCGCCAGTGAAAATTTAAATCTTTGGATTCTTCTACCAGTGGAATCACCTTCAAACTAATTTTTTGATGTGTGGAGTCGCTAGAGAAGGAATACAACCAATATTTTCCTAAGTGTCTTCTTCTCTCAAACCTTATAACTCAACCATGTCGTTCTTCCCAGGGATAATTTTTCAATTTCGTCTCTGACAACGACACCATAATGTTAGCACTCTATAAATTTTGTCCAACTGAATAGACAAATGACAGAGGAAATTGTTTCAACCTACTTTAGAGTTGAGGCACTAGCCTTCTCAATTCAGAGAGGTCTCTCTCTTGTCACTTTCTAATTCTTTGTAAATTGGTGGCTAGATTTGGTTTGTTTTGGAGGGTTCTTATTAAAATAACTAGAGAAATGAAGATAACATTTGGGCTATGGAGTCTGGAATGAAAAATGCATTGTCAAAACATGAGAACTATTAAGAGGAAAAGGATAAATGAGGCAGTGAGTCTGAGTTTATATCTGAAAATTTGCATGGCATCAAAAGGAAAAGAAACATATAACTGCATCAGAACATATCAAAATAAATTATGAATTGGTTGAGAAGAAATATACATAGTCTAAATCTATTAAGCCAAGAGCATCACAATGATGAATTATGGGTTTTTGTTTCTCCAATTTGGACATATGAAATCGTAAATGAAATATAAGATAACAGGAATTACATACTATGAAAGAACACGAGACTCATGTCACCACCAGTTAGAATCTTTTCATAAACAGTCCAAAATCCACCTTTGCATTTATGTATTCATTCTAGCCCCAAAATTTACAAAGTCTTCTTGCACAGAGGGCAAGCTCCTCTTTTCTCCATAGCTTTATATATCCTTGAGATAATATATATAGAGAGGAATTACTTGTGGAATTCAAAATGTTTAGACTTCCCCATAATTCTAAAAATAGAGATAAGTTACAAAAAAAGAGTGATTTATAATAACAATTATCCTATTTTAAAGGGACCGTTAGGAACAAGTCTGTCATATCTGGGGCCCCTTTCTTCAACTGCCATTTGTCCAAAATTTGCTTGAATGTACTTAATCCTACCTGAGAATTCATTTTACCTTGGCATTTTCCTCCTTCAGAGTGCTCAACCAAGCGAGTTGATTTTCTCTGATGGTCTCCATCATCTTAGCTCTGATTTCTGTTCTCTTTCGTTTGCTCTGCTTCTTCTTCTCAGCCTACTATTTTTAGATTTTGTTTGCATGTTCATTGATGACTAGGTCCCTCATAACAGGATTTAATCTGACCCCCGACTCTGATTCAGTTCCAGGTTCGGTATGAAATTTAGTTGCTAATATCTACACAACCCACCTTTCTTTCTCACTTATTGATAAGATTGACACATTGGTTGAAAACGCTATTGTATTGGATACTGTTTGATTGACGTTGTCCATGTCTTCCAATATTTGCATAGATCGCTATTTTTTTCCCCCTTAACTCTACAAAACTTAGGAAATCAATCCATCTTGAGATTACCTCACTTATGCATGGGACGACGATTTCCTGGAGTAGGATAAAGCTATCCATATCTAAAGATCGGTAGTCCTTGAATCCTAATCATGAATTACTGATAGGGTATGTTGGTTTTCCACGCTTCATCAATCTATTTCGAATGATGAACTTTTGAGTTAGTTATATGGCGACGTTTGCTTGACATGTTAGACGGGAAGTACCTGAACCAACGATGTAAGGTGATTTGACTAGCCGTCACCTCCCTCCACGAGTTGTTGATTTGACACATTAGACCACGTGACATCGGGGTTGTTAGTAAAATGGTTTCAGTCAAACTATTTTTCGCCCCAATGCACTTCTAAGGGCGCCACACGTCTACTACTAAAACCACAATGGTTTTCCCTGGTCCACCCTCACATAATTAAATTTTGTGCTAGTTCACCACCCGATATGGTCCTCAACCAGATCAACGGTCCGTAGGAATGCTTCCTTTGCACTTTCGCTATATTTTTCCACATCGCTGCCATATATGACCTAAGCCTCCAAATGATTCCATGTCTCTACATTGATTTAGTCACCTGCTAAATTTAAACTCAGATTTGAAGCAGAATCATCATGGTGATAACACATCGTATTATCACAACTGTATATTTTAGAAATTGTGTGTAATTAGTTTATTGGATATATTTGCAAGAATTTTGTGTACAATGTCTGCGAGTTTTGTAATTTGTTTTTAATGTGTAAAAGTTCTTTCTGTGATGTATGCAAGTGAAAATTGATAATTGTAGTTTAGTGGTTCATTATTTTTATAGTAATTATGTTGTAAGGAATTTCACTATGAACCAATTATAAAGTGGCATTAGTCCTATTTGTTATTTTTGAATCTCCATGGCCATAAAATCACTTGTCAAGATCAACATGGAAGTTTTTGCATTAGTGGTAGTTATTTATTTTTTTTGTAAATAAAAAAGAGAGTTTCCTATTACTGAGCTTTTAGAGTACAGAAATTCCACATGTCAACAACTTTCCACCTATTCCGCCAAATTAGTGGAGACCGAAATATGTGGTAGATTGTGATGTCATTAGTCAAAATGGCTATCTGCCATCTGCCTTGCCAAATAGAAACTAGAGTAGGTGGCGGATCGAGTTCTTACTGAACTATTCTATGCATCTAAGAAAAACTACCAACTGAAAAAAGATGACAGAACTATAAAACTGCATCATCGCAGTACAAAGAGTTGAGCTAAGAGTGTGCGAGGTAACCATAGAAAATAAATTACACATTAGCACATGAGGGCATGTTGTTCGGAGCGTTTTTGAAGGGGTTGTCCCTGGGCTGGAGCACAAAAGGCCTCGTACAGGTCAGGAAATGCTAACTTGTAGGTGCATTCGATAAGGCATCATAGAGCATGTCAATCCGTTGGTGCATGAGGGTGTCTTGGTGTATCTGGTCAACCATCTGGTTCCCTAGCTCGAAGAAGAGACCGAGTTTCTCTGGATGAAATAAAGGTGGTGGAGCATGGCAGAAATCAGGGAGATCCGTAAGTGGTGGAGGCACCAAGACTAGGTGGCCCTCCACCTCCATGCCCAAGGTGTCCATAGCCTCCACCACCTTGACCTCCTCCGCCAATGTCCTGACTTGGCTATATGTGTTCTGAATTGAGGCTGCAGAGTCCAGATGGAGGAATTCCTCTGGGAATTCCTCCTCGATTATACATGTGGCCCCTTCCATGGTGGTTGGGGATCTTGTGCTTGTTGGATTATGGCTAGGGGGCTGCCAATCATTCGACACTGTGAAGAGGAGGGATTTCGAAGGAACCTGGATGGGTTCCTCCGAAATCTCCTCCTCAATGTATACCATTGGCGGTGTTCTTTGTTTCTCCCATCGTTGAGTCTGATTAATGGAAATGGCACACTCCAAGCCAAAAACAAGACTCAAAAGCCATTCTAGTTGTTAATATCTAGTTACGAAAAATTCTAGTTGCTAATATCCTTTTTATCTTCTGGTCATTGAGTAATTTTCTGCATTTTATTATCATGCGTACATACTTTATTAAACATTGAGTAATTTGGTAAAGTAGGTTATCTCTTTACTTATTGTTGTTAGTTTAGATCTAGGAGTTGCTATGGAATTCCCACTATGTTTTACAATGGTGGTACTATTTGAGTCCCTTTGACCTACTATTGTGGTCATTTGTTGGACATAACTAAAAGTATCTTATCTTATCTAACATGCTCATGCAACCAATTTAAAAGTACTTCTTTGAATTCTACCAAATTATTATAATCACATTCGTACCTATGAAAGCACTCTTATTACTAATTTTTTTGGCCTACATGCTATCAAGCCAGCTGGAGGGCATAAGGTACTTTATTAGGTTTATTGTTCTACATGCAATGTCATATGATTGTCCTTATTGTCCAGGATAACATTTCAATATTTGAGGTTTAACTATATATAGATCTTTGCAAATTATATGAATAATATTTTTTTTCAAGCTCTAGAGTATTTTAAAATGTTCACGTTATAGTAGTTGTCTCTAAGACCATGTATTACAGTATTACCCAATGCAAAACTGTTTTTTCAAGTCCTTGTAAAGTTGAAATATCATCTCTAATAAATTGAAATGGGAAATTGAACAGGTCCATTTTATATTTATGGGTAATATGTTATGCTCAGAGCTACACATACATAGACGCTTTGATCTAAAAGTTTCATCTCAAGGTCGCTCAACAAACAAAGTTGAAATTGAAGAAATAACAACTCTCAAGGATCTAGATTTGGACTTTGTCTTTTACCTTGAACCATCTCGACATCAGGCACTTATAAAACAAGTTCATTAAGCCTATTCTCTTATTGTTATGGGTGATTTTTTCTTTTCTTTTGATCAATGGACATTTTACATTCAGGGATTTTAAGTTTTAGACATCTTAAATTGTTTGGATTCTGAAGATTTTTGGCATATTTCAATGCCAGCCTTTGAGGATAGGCATGTAAACGTACAGATGGATAACCCTTTATAATATTAGATGACATATTTTATCATTGAATGAAAAGTGCATAACTCTTTTTCTTTGAATTTAAACCTCGTTAAAAGACTTTGAATGTGCCAAACGATTCCCAACCTGTCATCTACAAAAGTGATGAGTTCTGGAAAAGGCTTACATTTTCTTTATGAGAAATTGTCAATTCATTATATGGACAGTTAAAAATTAAATAGAATATTTTACCTTTGTTCTTCATGTCCCCAGATAGATTTAAACTTAAAATTTGTATTTTTGTGGAAATTATCCTTTTAATTTGCGCGTGTTAATTGTCCTTCAATTGTAAATGGAACCCACTCAAAGGAGAAAACATTCAAGGTTGTTTAGTTTTAGACATCTTAAAATTGTTTGGATTTTGAAGTTTTTTGGCATGAATGACAACGTCTGAGGATTAGCAGGTAAAAGTACCGATGGATAACCCCTTTATAATAGTAGATAACAGATTTGATCATGAAATCAAAGTGCATAATCCTTTTCATTTGAATTTAAACCTCCTTATCTCCTTAAAAGACTTTGCATGTGCCAAAAGATTCTCGACCTATCATTGACAAGAGTGATGAGTTATGGAAAAGGCTTTCTTTTTCTTTGTGTGAAATTGTTGATTCATAATCTAGATAGTTAAATAGAATAGTGTGCCTTTGTTCTCCATGTGCCCTGCCATATATAAATTTAAATTTTGCATTTATTGTGGAAAATATCGTTTTATTATTTATCTGCAACTTTCAGTGTCCTTGAATTGTAAATGGAACCCACTCAGAGGAGGAAACATGGGATAGACATCTTACAGAAAACAACACAAAATGTGGGAAACTCCAGGAAATGGGGAAGTCTGAGGAAATAGAAAAGGAAACTAACATCAGAAAATAATATCTTTGACTTTTCAGACTATTGTTTCATCATTCATCCACTTTAGTATACAAGTTGCATAAAATTTGGATGCCTAGATGATAGAATTATCATTGTTGTATTTCATAACAGATTTGAAATATCAAATCGTTGTTCAGATTCATATCAAAATATAGGTTAAAAAATATAAAAGGTGAAAATAGAGCAGGAAGTTGTGCGCTAGTATCATAAGTACAAAAAAATGACTAATGGCACCATTGTAAATTAGAGAACATTTCCCTCCTTGTGCTTAAAAACACCACTATTTTTAGATGCTTGGTTGTTAACTGTTTTCATTGTATATAGTTTTTTATATGGTTTAGTATTTCTTAGGGTATATTGTAGTTCAATATTGTACTTGTCTTTTATTAGTGAATTTTTATTAATAAATGTTATAAATGTTTGGCATTTTTTTTGCTCAAAAATCATTTTATAATTGGCTCAACATACTTTGAATAAGACAATGATCAACATATTATGAATAAGGGCATCATTTTTGTTTTTAAATAAATATCGGTCATCACAAGAGTGACGACTATAAGGATACTTGAAATGAAATTGCTATACAATCGATGAAAAATTTTCGTCGATTGTATAACAATTTTGTCGCAAGTATCCTTACATTCGTCGCTCTTGCGATGAGTCCTTCAATAACTTATTCGTCACAAGATTCTTCATCTTGTCTCTCTTGTGACGATCTCGCTAACTTGTTGCTCATTTGACAATCTCCCTTCCTTTTCATTCTTGTGACGATCATCCTACCTTGTCGCTTGTGCGATAATCTCCTTACCTTGGCACTCTTGCGACGATATCCCTACCTTGTCTCTCTTGTGACGATCTCCCTAACCTATCGATCTTGTGATGACATCCCTATATTGTCGCTCATGTGACGATCTCCCTACTTTTCTCTCTTGCGACGATTTTCATGACTATTCATTCTTGTGACGATTTCCCTTCCTTATCGTGCTTTCGACGATTTCCCTACATTGTCGCTCTTGCAACGATATCCCTTCTTTGTCGCTCGTGTGATGGTATCCCTTATTTGTCACTCGTCTGACAACTTCCTAGTTTTTTCACTCTTGCGACATTATTTCAAGTTCGTCACACTTTCCATGGCACGTGAAGCAACATTTGGGAGACACAATATTCGTCGCAATATCCACGACATAATGTCGCAAGAGCGTCGAAAGAGTCATCACAAAATGACCCAAATTTACTAGTGGAATAAGGGAAGACAAAAGGATAGAGGAAAGGGCTCAAGGAACCGTGGGAATTCTAGGAAGGGTAGATCCAAATCCAGACTTGGAAAGATAGAGTGATGGAATTTTGGAAAGAAAGTACATCTTAATAAATACTGTAGAGCTCCAAAGAAAAAAAGAGATGGACATCGGGAGAAAAACTAGGAAGCAAATGTAACAAGTGATGTGTTATAAGATGCTTTGATTATTTCTGTAGATAATATTTCTAAGTCTTGGGTAGTAGATTCAGGGGTTTCATTTCATGCCACACCCCAAAGGAATAATTTTCTAGATTATGTTCAAGGTGATTTTGGACAGGTACATTTGGGTGATGATGCACCATGCAAAATTGTTGGAATGGGAAAGGTAAAAATAAAGCAAAGCAATGGAAACCAATGGTTGTTGAAATAGGTAAAACATGTTCCAGATTGAAGGAAAAATATAATTTAAAGAGGGCAGTTGGAAAGTGAAGGTTGTATATCCATATTTACAGATAATGTGTGAAAGGTCACCAAAGGATCATTGGTGATAGCAAAATGAGAGAAGGTAGGTACATTTTATTTATGTACTGGTAATACTGACTCTTCTGTCTCTTTAGCTTCTACATGAGTGGATACAACACTGTGGCATCATAGGCTTGGACACATGAGTGAGAAGGGGATGTAGATACTTCACAAAATAAATTTGTTTCCATATCTTAAACAAATTGATTTGGATTTCTGTGAGCATTGTGTTTATGGAAAACATAAGAGAGTCAGATTTCTCAGAGTCGAAAAAGAAAAGAAGAGTGAAAGGTTAGAGATTGTGCATACAGATGTATGGGGACCAACTCAAGTATCATCTCTTGTTGGTTCTAGTTATTATGTTATTTTTATTGATGATGCAACTAGAAAAACTTGGGTTTATTGCATTCGACAAAAAATATGATGTTTTTGATACTTTTAAGAAATGGAAAGCTTTGGTTGAGAATGAGACAGGGAAAAGGTTGAAGTGTCTCAGATCAGAAAATGGAGGTGAATATTGCAGCAAGGAGTTTGATGATTATTGTTCATACCATGGGATTCATAGAGAGAAGACAGTTCCAGGAACACCACAAGAAAATGGTGTGTCAGAAAGGATGAACAGAAAAATCATGGAGCGTGCAAGGACTATGATATTGCATGTTAGTTTTCCCTTACAGTTCTGGGTAGATGTTGTAGATATTGGTGTTTACTTAATAAACAAAGGACCTTCAATCTCTTTGGATGGTATAATTCCAGAGGAGGCATGGATAGGTAAAAATGTAAACTATTCTTTTTTTAAGACTTTCGGTTGTGAATCATTTGTCCATATTGATAAAGAAAATAGAACAAGCTCAAGGAAAAATCTAAGAAGTTTACCTGTATTGGATACGGTGTTAATGATTTTGGTTATCGCTTATGCGATTATGAAAATAAAAAAAATCATTAGGATTAGAGATGTCATATTCAATGAGAAGGTCATGTACAAAGATCAGTTGCAGGGAAAGAAACAGAAAAAAATAAAAACTAGAATACACAGTGCTTGATGAGATCACTGAAAAAGAAATTCCAAATGAACCAAAAAATCAAAATGTACAATAACAGGAGTAGCAGGTACCTCAATCTCTTGCAAGTGTTGTTAGAAAATCTACTAGGTTAAGTAGACCCCCTGAACGATACTCTCCTTAATTGTATTATTTATTGTTGATTGATTCTGGTGAACCAGAATGTTATGAAGAGGCAATGCAGGTAGACACCAAAAAGAAGTGGGGGAAAGGAATGAAAGAGGAAATGGATTCCCTGGTAAATAACCAAACATGGGATTTGGTTCAGTTTCCTACAGGAAAAAGAGCATTACAGAATAAATGGGTTTACAAGTTGAAGGAAGAAGATGGAGGCAAAAAGTGGTACAAGGATAGACTTGTTGTAAATGGTTTGCACAAAAGAAAGGTATATATTTTGATGAAATAATTTCTCCTGTTGTTAAAATGATTTCAATTAGGAATATTTTAAGTCTTGTGGCAGTAGAAGATTTACATCTTGAATAGTTAGATGTTAAAACAACTTTTCTCCAAGGGGATTTGGAGGATGAGATTTATATGTAGCAGCCACAGGGGTATGACATCAAAGGGAAGGAGAATTTGGTATGCAAGTTGAAGAAGAGCTTGTATGGCCCAATTCAAACTCCAAGGTAGTGGTATTTGAAGTTTGACAGTTTTATGAAAGAACATGGTTATAGTAGATGTCATTCTGATCACTGTGTATATTTTGAAAGGCTAGAAAATGGAAACTATATTATCTTTCTATTGTATGTAGATGGCATGCTTGTTGTACAGTCTAATATGCAGGATATAAATGTGCTCAAGAATAAATTTTCTAATTCATTTTCAATGAAGGATTTGGGTGCTCCAAAAAAATTCCTTGGTATGATAATAACAAGAGACAAGAAAAATCGCAAATTGACATTGTCTCAGGGTGAGTACATAGAGAAGATGTTGGAGAGGTTTAGAATGTAGAATGAAAAACTAGTTAGTACACCTTTGGCCAACCATTTCAAATTAACTAAGGAAATGTATCTCAAGACAGAGGAGGATATAGAATACATGTCTAGGTTCCCTTATTAATCAGCAATTGGCATCTTGATGTATGCAATGGTTTGCACAAGAACAAATATTGCACATGCAATGGGAGTTGTGAGTAGGGATATGAAAAATTCAGGTAAATAACATTGGGAGGAAGTAAAGCGGATTCTCGGATATTTGAGAGGTACTTCTACTCATGCATTATGTTTTGAAGGTTCAGACACTATTCTACAGGGATATGTTGATTCATATATGGCAAGTGATAAAGATAGCAGGAGGAGCACCACAGGGTATGTTTTTACTATAGGTGGAACAATAGTAAGTTGGATTTTTAAATTGCTAAAGGTTGTTGCACTTTCAACAATAGAAGTAGAGTATGTTGCTGCTATAGAGGCTAGTAAAGAAATGATTTGGTTACAGAGGTTTATGGAGGAATTGGGAAAGAAACAGAAGAATAGCAAGTTGCACTGTGACAGTGACAATGTCATTCATCTTGCAAAGAACTCAACCTTCCATTCGAAGACTAAGAATATACAACTCATGTACCATTTCATACGATCCATCTTGGAAGATGAACATTTGAGGTTGGAAAAGATATACACTAGCCAGAATCATGTAGACATGTTAACTAAGGGAGTAACCGGGGAGAAATTGAGTTCTTGCTCAGTTTGAGTTGTTCTTTAAGCATGAAGATGAAGATGAGAAAATTTTCAATTCCAGGAAGGATCATAGTCTAGCATATACAACAGCGGTGGATTTGTTGAGATCAGTCTCCAAGTGGGAGATTGTTGGTTGTGGAGCCTGATTATCTTTATGATTCAGAGGTCTTTGTTTTCAGTTGTGTTTATACCCCATGAATACTTTACACCATGAAAGAATGTACACTTCTCCACGTATATGAGTGCGAGGGGGATACCCCCTTGCAGGGTCTGAGGGGGCTATCCCCCCGGTTGGGGGGTCCGGAGCACAGGCCCCCGGTGGGGGTTCAGGGGAAAATCCCCTGAAGGAAAAATTGGCCTTGTAAATGTATATTGTAATTTCATAGTAAATCTGGACTGTTCATTATAAGGTGGCGGATATGATGGTAGAATTATGTTAGGGTTTTTTTCCCTAGAAGGAAACCCTCTTTTATGAGGGAAAAATTTATTGCGGCTATGTATCATTGTGAATATTGTATTATGAGAGTGGAGATTGTGAGAGAAAGAAGAGGAAGTTACAGTGGGTGTGTTGCAGGTTGTATCCCTTCATTTGTTGGATAATAATAAAAGAAGGACCTAACAATTTATGTGGTGGACATATCTCACACTGTGTGAACCATGTATATCTATGTCTCTATTGTATTGTGTATCTTCTATGTTTTATTTCCACATTTTTTTTTATTTTATTGCTCCGCAATCTTGTTTTTCTAACAATACGTTCTCGGTTGGTTGGTAATTTAATAGGGGTTATCAACAGAGTCCTTATATCAACGACTGAGATGGATACCGAAGGATGAAAGGATTGACGGTCTATGTCACTTAGTAAATTCAGTATTTGACATTCTACGTTGAACATCGACATTCGACGTTCGACGTTCTACGTCCCTATATCTTCACATTCATACCGTGAATACCCAAACTCTCGAATAGTCATTTATCTGTGGACACACATCCCTCTATTATCAATGGTCCAGATTAACTTCGTGACTCCGACGTTTGGGAGTTTTGGCACTAAACCACTCCTATTCTCCCGAAGTGGAACTTCGCCGAAGTACTTAATGCTACCCTTCCTAATTCCGATATAACGTCTGAGAGAGATCTCCATTGGATCCCCAGATCTATGGACCTCATCAATTCACGACTATGGCCTTCGGTTGTTTTCGAGGGTTGTGGAATAATAAGTCTCGAAGCCAAAGTAGCTTCACTCCTTTCGGGCTTAGCGAGGGGTTTCCAACCCTGGGTCATAAGGGATCATATTTGGATTATGTGCTACACTTAGCTCTTAGTCGAGACTTGATTAAATCCATGGGTATGAGCCCTCTATCACATGCGTGGAGTTTCTAAAGGAATTCCCTTCTCCCACAGAGTTGAACTTGAAATTCCTGCTAAGGTAAACTCAAAAGGGCGGTAGGACTTAAACGTTTCAGTTAATTCTACCCTGACTCTCCTCCAGATTCACAACCCATAACTCTCTAGAGGCTAACTAAGGTAAATCTAAAACCAAGTAAAAATAGAAGTTTACATAAGAAAAATGAGCATTTCTAATAATTGTTCAAACACTGCAAGAGTTAACCATAAACACAGTCATTCAATCATTGCATTCAATATATTACACAGAGTATGAAAATACTTATCAGAACTGGAAAATGTGAAGTGACTGTTGAAAGGGGTGTCTGCTTCCACCCAACCATAGGCATAGCCACTCCTTCTAGATTTATTGTTGGCCACCCCTGAGATAGACCATGATGTTATGAGAGAGATTATTTCTCCTTGCTCCACGAAAGTCGTGGACGGAGGTTACTCTCCTCCTCTCACAGGATCTTGGAAACTAGATTCCTCTACACCAAGCAAGGAGTTATGCCTCAGTCACTCGTCAGTCTCGTTTATCAGCTTGTAGTGAGACCCTACCCAAGGATTCTTACAACAAAAACGAGCTTGCTTCTCAGCTTTTCTCTCAACTCCAGAGTCGAAGCACACTTTCTTCTCTTCTGGAGATTGTTTTCTCTACTCTGTTTCTTGGAGATTTGTCTCTATCCTCCGAATTAGTTCTTTTCTTTCCTTCCTTAGCAAGTTTGTGTGGTTCTAAATTCCCAACTCGCAGTTAGTACTCAAAGCCTTACAAATGGGTACCATGCCTCATCTCCTCATTAACTCTTGAGGATGGCCTTCCAACTACCAGCCTGACCAGTAATTCATTTATGGGTCAGAGGATTGTTGAGAAATTACACCCAATAGGTACTGGTTTGGTGAGGGTCATCTCAACCATTATTTCTTTCTCTCACCATCTCTCTCATAGCATCCATGGTCTATCTTGGAAAACTCCCCCCTTTCAGCATTTGTGCACCACATATCCAATTTTTATTAATAACACAAAATCCATACATTGACCCTTTTATACAAACATTCACACATATCAAACATTCACACATATTTAATCCTCCATAGTCTCTTGGCCAGTTATAGTTATATTTACAAGCTGGGGGAAACAGGGGTATTACAATCCCCTCCCCCTTAAAGGAACATACTCATCAATGTTCTATTTGTCAATGTGCTCTGTATGTACAGAAGTAAACAAAAATGAATATGCATGTTTCATGGCATCATCCATTTCCCATGTATCCTCATCTGGGCCAAAGTGTTTCCAATGCACCTTGACCTGTGTAATGGTTCTATTCCTGAGTGGGGTTTCCTTCCTGTCTATTATGCATTGAGGTTCTGGCAGGAACTCTCCCTTGGGTTCCACCTGAATCACAGACCAGTCAATAATATGATTATAATCATGTACATACTTATTTAATAAAGAAACATGAAAAACATTATGTGCCTTCACTTTGGGAGTGATCTGGGTGGATCTCCACACATGGAGGGAACTTTACTTTATTCACGAAGTTGATTTGAATTTGGAAACAAAGTGGTGAAACGATGAACTTATATGTTTTTGAGTTTTATTTTCTCATGCATTAATGATTTTTGAGAAAAAGGTCTCATGCATTTCTTTTTTATGATATGCTCATGCATTTAATTATGTTGGATTACTGAGAGGGGGGTGAATCTGTAATAGAGAAATAATATTTTTTAACCAAAAAATGCAAGTGTTATATCAACGTAGCATAATCATCCAATATTTGTAGAGTAAATAAACATTGAACAAATGATCAATCATACACATACACAGTACACCAATGTTTTTACGTGGAAACCCAAAGCGGGAGAAAACCACAAAATGTTTTTTCTTATATGTCTTTAAGAATTACATTCATTGGAAGTACCAACTTCCTTTGTTTTCCAACTGCAGCTAGAAGGAGGCTCTGACCTCCTAGTTTCTCAAGTTACAACTTGAAGGAAGCTCCAACTCCCTAATTCTCTGGCTACAACCAGGAGGATACAACCCCCTAGTTTCTCAGGCTACAACCTGAGGGATGCTCCAACTCCCAATTCTCTAGCTACAACCAGAAGGAGGCTATAGCGCCCTAACGTATAAGTAGAATGATGGAACCCCTGTCACACTATCAGTGTGAGATATAATGTTGTAAACCTGTACCAATCAACCTGCACCAAACAACTTGTACCAATAACCTGAACCATGCATCAACATGTACCTCAACATGTAATCAACATGTACCATAAACAAGTGCATCAACCATGCACCAACCTGTACCAAACAACCTGTAATCAACCTGTACCATAAACAAGTGCATCAACCATGCACCAACCTGTAATCAACCTGTGCCATAAACAAGTGCATCAACCATGCACCAAACATGTACGAATAACCTGTCACAACAACCTGTCTCATCAATCTTATCAACCAAATCAAATATACTCACCAAGACAACTCTCAAAGATGTGCACCAACCAAGAATAACACAACAACTCATAATCATCACCAAGATCAATATGTGCTTCTAATAATATACCAATACAATTATGTTACATCATCCATAAACCATGTGTCAACAATACTACGAATAAGTCCCTCCAACCATGTATCAAGTATTTACCAATCATGTATCAACTACGCATCAACTATGACTCATCAATATGTACCAACATCATCGACTATACACCTCATGTAAGTGCCAACTCATCAACTACTTGTCTCGACCATGTACCCAACATCTACCTCAACAAAAAGCCCTCATCAATTTCATCATCCAAATATGATTTGTAACTATGTAATAGACCTAGTTTATATGATCACATACCTACAAACTGTCCTTAACTTTAACAACAAGAGACTAGTATTTTCATCAAACTTTACTTTAGTCTCACATGACTAATTATGGATTAGTCAACAATCCTAACTTGCAATAATCATAACTATGTACCTGTAATGAATAAAGATTTAAAACTAGTACAAAATGTTTTTGGATGTCTTTTATGCAATTCATCCAGGTTTCACTACTTGGAACCTCTCAGAAAAGGAGTTGTAGCAAAAATGGCATACCTTGTTGAATTCTGGCTTACTCTAGAGAGCGAACTTGTAGAGCGTGCCCCGCATGGAATATTTGTTGTATGGATCTAAAAATTATACACAGAATACTAAAGACCGTAATATAACCAATACATTTGTTCTTACTGACTTTGGATCTTTTATGAATAATTTATGATGTTTTTACCCGAAACACCTGTTTTAGATTAGTTTCAGGACTAGCCACAAACCCTATTTTCCACTGAGTGTAACTCCAAAACTACAACGACCCAAAAGCTGAAATTTTTATCACAGCTACTTGGATATGTTTCCTCAACGACCTCCCAATTTGACAGTGTGAATCATTCTAGAAAAAAATTATTGCGAAAATGGTGAGATAACCTGTATATAACGTACCTTAGAAAGCATCATCAAAAGAATTTATCCTCCCTTGAATTTTGGCCTTCTTTACTTCACCTTCCCTCTGAAATTCGACTTAGATATCCTTTGGTTACCTCAATCACTTGTAGATGTTCAATATGCTCAAGTGTGATTAAAAATGAGAGACCCTTGCCTCTTATTTATACTTTCATGTATCTTCCTCAAGGGGTTACCTTCTAACAATCTTAACCCACTTTCTTTATTTTAGGGCTAACCCATTTCTAACCACTTGTCCACTTAGTAATTTCTCCATTAAATTTATTATTTAAATAATTTATTTTGTATCCACTTTGACTTATAGTACAGTCATCACTTCACTTTATTATTTAAATTACCTTCTAACCATCTTAACCCACTTTCCTTATTTTAGGGCTAACCCACTTCTAACCACTTGTCCACTTAGTAATTTCTCCATTAACTTTATTATTTAAATAATTTATTTTGTATCCACTTTGAATTATAGTACACTCATCACTTCACTTTATTATCTAAATAATCTCTTCTTTGCAACCACTTTGACTACTTTGACCTTTTGGGGCTTCTAAATGACTCTATGAGGGTTCTCCAACTTCACATGGCCATAACTCTCTAACCGTTAGGAGTTATGTGACGTTCCACATACCACTGGAAATGGCATGACATGTAATTTCCATCTAGAATAATCTTTCCTACAAATATATCAAAACTCATACCATTATCCATCAAACAAACTTGGGTCCATTACCCAAACCTTTGTGCTACCGGAATTTGCTACCAAACTTTTTTCAAGGGTTGACCTCAATGACAACCAACCCAAATAATCAACAATATCCCCCTTTGGCATTGATGGAAACACTCTGATGAAATACTAAAGTCATATCACTCATGCTCCCCCTGTGACCATCGCTCCCCCTAGAACCATGCCTATGTGCTCCTTCTCCAAGCATTTATCTTTTCATCTGGTAAATCTCTCCCCCTTTGTCATCAATGGAAAAGGTATATTTCCATCCGGGGTCGCTCCCCCTAACTGAAGTATCCTTAGGGATACTCTCCCTGACTGAACTCTTCCTGAAATTGATCCCCCAACTCCAATTTCCCTCTTTATGGTGCTTCCTCGTGTAAATCTAAGACATATAATATAATCATTCAAAAGCATTAATTTTGGAGTAGAAATTGCTTCGAGTCTCTGGCGAACATACTCAAAGGATTCCCTTGGAAGCGGTTTTGTAAATATGTTTGCCACTTGTTCTTTTGTTCCCACATATTCAATTTTGATGTTCTTCTCTGCAACTTTTTCCCGTATAAAGTGATACTTTAATGGAATGTGCTTCGTCTTGAAGTGCATCACTGGGTTCTTTGAGATATTGATGGTGCTTGTATTATCACAATAGATTGGAATGGGCTCATCATACTCAACCTGTGTATCTGTCAAAGTTTGTTTCATCCATAGAACCTGAGTACAACATCTTGTTGTTGTAATATACTATGCTTCATCTATAGATAAAGATATTGATGATTGTTTCTTGCTTAGCCAAGATACTAAACACTCACCCAAGTAGAACGTTTTTCCACTGGTGCTTTGTCGGTCATCAATGCAACCTGCCCAATCTACATTTGTGTAGGAAATAAGTGATATATCATTTTCATTTTGATACCATAATACAAACTCTTATGTTCCTTTGAGATATATGAAAATCCTCTTCACTGTTAATACATGTGATTCCTTTGGTGTTGCTTGAAATTGTGCCACTTGTCCAACTGCATGCATTACATCTGGTCTGGATGTTTTCACATATATTAATCTACCAATCATTGACATGTATTGCCTCTGGTCTGTAGACTTTGAATCGTCATCTTTTCTCAACTTGCAACTGGCTTGCATAGGAGTGGTAACTAGTTTGCAATCTTCCATTCCGAACCTCTTTAGCATTTATCTGATATACTTAGTTTGAGAAATAAAAATTCCTTTATTTCTTTGACGTATCTGAAGACCCAGAAAGAATGATAGTTCTTCAAGTAATGACATTTCAAATTCACTAAATCACTAATCAATTATGCTTCATAATTATCTTCCTTTTCAATTAGTGTTTCTGTCTCATTTCCTTCATGGCATTCTATTTCAATATGTCTATGTTTTTCACAATTAAATAAAAACAACATACCTCTGTTGATTATGTAATCTTCATCTTTTGAATTTGTTTGATATGGTGAACATATTTCTTCTTGATCTATACCTGGATCTTCTATGGTATTTTCTAAATCTATGATGGGTGAATAATATGTCATGTAACTTATCCCAAAGTTCTTTGGCTGATGAACATTTACCAACCTTTTCTCTTACCAGATTAGGTAATCCTTCCCAGATGAAATCCATTGTTATTTTTTTATTCTTCTTCAATTCCTTCTTGGCTGCAGTCTTTGCCCTTTTTGAACTATCATATCCTGTAACGAATGATAGCCAAATGTAATACCCTTATGCCTATAAAAATACTTTCGTCCTTCCACTCCATAACTCATACTTTAAACCATTATTACCATTAAATACTCCATTCTCAGAATAATCCATGATCTTCTTCCAGAGGTTAAATTGTTTCATGAAGGAACCCACTCTAATACTAATTGTTGGATTATTGAGAGGGGGGGTGAATCAGTAATAGATCAATAATCATTTTTAACCACAAAATGCAAGTGTTATATCAATGTAGCATTATCATCCAATAGTTGCAGAGTAAATAAACAATGAACAAATGAGAAATCATACACATACATAGTACATCAGTGTTTTTACGTGGAAACCCAAAGTGGGAGAAAACCACAGAATGATTTTTCTTATATGTCTTTAAGAATTACATTCATTGGAAGCACCAACTTCCTTTGTTTTCCAGCTACAACTGGAAGGAGGATCCAACCCCCTAGTTTCTCGGGCTACAACCTGAAGGAAGCTCCAACTCCCCAATTCTCTGGCTACAACCAGAAGGAGGCTACAACCCCCTAGTTTCTCAAGCTACAACCTGAGGGAAGCCCCAACTCCCCAATTCTCTAGCTAAAACCATAAGGAGGCTACAACCCCCTATGTTCTCCGGCTACAACCGGAAGTTTTCTACAACCACATGTCCTTGCCCCATCTAACCGCCCTGACATATAAGTAGAATGATGGAACCATTGTCACACTATCACTGTGAGATATATTGTGGTAAACCTGTACCAATCAACCTGCACCAAACAACATGTACCAATAACCTTAACCATGCATCAACCTATACCTCAACCTGTAATCAACATGTACCATAAACAAGTGCATCAACCATGCACCAACCTATACCAAACAACATATAATCAACTTGTACCATAAAAAAGTGCATCAACCATGCACCAACCTATACCAAACAACCTGTAATCAACCTGTTCCATAAACAAGTGCATCAACCATGCACCAAACCTGTACAAATAACCTATC
>ML813932.1:0-16015 GCA_009831015.1 Picea engelmannii
GAGTCCTTAGTCTACCAATGTGCAACTTTCTCATCAAGTTATCATGCACTAATATCTTTGATATGGGTAATTGTTTTATCTTAAACAAACATCCATATTGGATGAAACAATAATATAACTATGTAGTTTTTGTCCTGTGGCACACGGTTCCTACACATGTCTACAACTTGCCTAAAATCTTTGTCACAGTCATCCAAGTCCTTATTATACTCAAATAAATTGTCTCATTATTCATTGTCACTGACATTATCACTCTCCTACTCAATACATCTACGAGCCTACTCTCCTTCTTGAACTCATTCTTCAAAATGAATGTGTAACTCTATAAAAAATCAACCTGTAAAAAACATTTCTGAATTCATTGTCCCTTAAATTTTGATGAACTTTAGCACTTGATGGTTGTTGTAGGGGGTTTGATACAATGAGACCGAATTCTCCCACACTAGTAGATTGGTTTAACAATGACGACAAGTAACACCAAAGGGGTTTTACTCTAACAATCAAGAAAATAAGAAATATCATAAAACTAAGGTTTTGTAGAGGAGGGAAAGAGAAGAATGTGGATCCCTACACAACACTCCTAGCCATGAATGATGAGCCATTGAACAAGGAATTTGAATTCTATCCCTTAAGAGACCACTTCTCCATAATCTTGACTGAGAAGGCCTCCATGGAGGCTTATAATTAATTAAATGCATGTAGGGGTGCAAATTATAATTAAAATGTAACAAAATTTACAAGCATGGATTAAAAAATTCCATGGCATCTAGTTCCCACGTTCAAAATTAATCATAAACACGCAAAACATGAAAATACATGTGATTCTGTAGCAATAGATAACATTCAATTGTAGATTCATAAACAAAGACAAAATACTTATCTTTGATAGAAGATAGTCTAAAAACTTGGTTGTATATAAACCATTCTCCACCCAACCATAGACATCCAATGCAAATGCCACCTAATTCATAGCTATGAGGCCAGTAGGATGAAGGAACAAAGCTATGGGCTTCTAGTTCACTCAACCTAGCCATTTTCTCTCACAACTCAACAAATATGCTCATTATAGAGCATTCTAGGCATCTCATTTAGCCATCAAATAGTCATGACACTCTCTTCCAGTACATTGTACAACATAAGGAAGATATTCCTTTCTCTAACCAATATTCGTTAGGGATATTATTCCCTTCCACTGCTCTTCAATGTAGACAGAAAGAGTCCAGTATACTTGGTTATTTCGAGAATATCATGGAAGAAATGAACTCAACTATCAAAAGACAAATAAGAATCAATGACATAATGCACAAAGGCTTACTAACTTTCCTAACCTCTATGCTCACCTATAGCCATCCATATTTCCTTTGGAGTCTACAATTCCTCTCACAATCTTGATTTTGGTTGATTTCCGAGTTGCTTCATGCTTATCCAGGAAGAACATAGTATGATAAGTGTAAAGTATGAATGTGAGAATGTAATAGAATGAATGGAAATGAGAGAGTTGAGTGAATAATGGATAATGATGGCTAGCATTGCCTTTGAAAGGAGAATAACATATTGTTATGCTTCCATATAATGACTGTGCTTATCCCATGCTCTAATAACTATATGAGCAAACTTCCCCACAACCTCTACATTCTTTCAATGATTATATTATAAGTTAATGAAGGTGGATTGCTTCACTTAAGGCACATGACAGAAACATATATGAGATCTTAGGATGACACTTGGCAATAGAGGATTACTTTTCCATAGGCCCCTTTTCCTCTTACCCTTTGGTGGCATCATAGCCCCTCTCACACTCTCTACAATCATCATAGAATATTATATATAATTATATTTCATCTTTAATATTTACATATCTTATGTTCACTGTGACATGTTGTAACACACCCATCCACCTCTCCAATACCGTTGAGGTGATAGGTTACCTTAAAAACAACTACAACTACTTTGATACCATATTGTAGCATACCTAGTCCCCTCTATAAACAAATGATGCAATGGGGTACTCCAAAAACACCACAAAATTTCTCTGATACCATATGTTATTGTATAGATTTTCCTAGTCAATCTCAAATTGACATTAAGGCATAGAATTTATATGCGATGATAATATAACCGTGGAAAACAATAATACCCATAACAATATCCTTTAATACCCATGTACACATTCAAACATTTTACAACGTAAATAGTGTAACAACCTTTATAATCTACATGTAAATAACTACCAAAGAACCCATAATTTCATTCTTGAGCCAATGTTAATTTCAAGACTTGTATCTTCCCAATAAAGCACATAATTCTCATTCACAATAATACCCACATGAATTAGTCATTAACAAATAATAATATAGTCTAACTTACTTATCTATTATAGGTTGCACTTGGGTAAATAACTACAAGGGAGAATTGTTCTACCCATCCATAGGTACCAACTTGTGTAGGTGCCACCCTTGTACCAGGAAATGAAACAAGATGGGTGAATTTTCTTATCATTGATATTTCTCTACTCACTCAACTCATTTTGTAATTATTATAACCAAGTGATTAACATATCAAAAAAATTTCATTTCAACCATCCCACTCACTAGTCTCTCTGTCCCCCTCATCCTTACATATCACAAGGAATGGGATCTCATTCTTTGCTAAATATTCCTTAAGATATCCTACTTTCCTTTAGTGCTCCATAATAGATGGCTAGGAAATCTCTACTTCTAGGAACCAAGGAAAACTAATTTGTAAATTAAATCTTCTTAATCCAATCAATTACCCATGAACATACTCATGGCTTCCACATAGTTTCATGGTAGAAAATATGGTAGCACTATGGGGGCATATCCAACACTATCATTAGCATACCAATAGCTCAATCATGAAGGGAATGAATGAAAGAACAATTTTCCCCAAAGTTTACCCTCCCAAAAGTTTGCATGAACATTATGCTTGCATGAGAAATACATATGTTGGGTTCCTTTTGGCACAAGGGTGAGAAAAATGAGGTCCCTTAACTATCTAGTTAGGATATCTAGAAAGCACAATAGATAGTTAGTTGGTTAGTGGATCAAATAACATAAAGAAACAAGAAATAAACAACAATGAAATAAATCTAAACCAAGCAAGCAATAACTTGAAATGAATGAACAAATAAAACACAAGAGAGATATATCAAGTAAATTGATCTTCAAATTGATACTCCTTGGAGAAATATGGGAACTTATGATTCCCCTCTTCCTCCTTGGGAAGGCTCTTGAGTCCCCAAGTACAAAGTCTTCTTTCTAATATCAATGGTTAACAAAGGAAAATGTTGAAGAAAAGAGTGATGGTGCACTCAAGAGGAGAGAGTCCTAATACTTGCTATGGATGCCCAAAGCTTTCTAAGAGGAAGATGGCTTCCCAAAGATAAAAATGAGGAGCATAAATATACTCAAATTCTTATTCATTTTTCCATACAATGGCCCTTTATTTATAGGAAGATGTAAAGGTTTTTCTTAATTGGTTCCAAATGTGAATGTGAGGCCCTTGGAGGTACCTCCCATCCTTTTCAGTGATCCCAAGGTGAAATTTGGGGGTGGTTTTGGGTATGGAGGATATCCCCTTCATCCCCAAAGTGGTTGAGGACCAACCAAACTCATCAATGCACCATTTCTACATCTGTTTAGGTCTTTAGAATGTCATTCGTGCACTCCGTGCACTATGCACACCGTACATCGTGTTAGCCTGCGCAAATGTGCATGCGTTGCTTTGGTTGAATGCACATGGATTTCTAGAACCACTTTTACATAATTTTATGATTGTCTTGCCAAACTGAGTGTAATCCTCCCATGAATATTGGTAGTATGCTATGTTTGTGTTAATTTTTTCTTCATCCATTATCTGTATTTGTAATGATCTATTTTCCGGTGATAAAATATGCCCATGGATGTGTGAGTTTAGGAGCATATGTATAGCCAAAATACATCATAGTTTCTTTTGGTGATGACGACATTGTATAGAAAGTGAGAAAACTTGAATGTGAGGAGTTGTGAGAGTCACCCGTTAGAAGGAGAGGGGACGAAAGATCAGTACAAAGTAGGCTAGAAAAACAAAAAAAAATTGTACAAACGAGGCGGGCATGCCCCATGCTCATATCATGAGACCATAAAGAGATAGTATTAATTGAACTTGTCGATGAAGTAGATATCTGCATCTCCCTCAGGGGCGTTAGAAACAACAGGTGATGATTCTGATGATGAAATTGACTTTGAATCGAGTGGTGAAGGACTCAGAAGCATTGATGGCCTAATCAAATTTAGAGGTCTTTGGCCGCTACTAAAAACTAAAATGGTCACAAAGTAAGATCCACCGTAACATGAGGTTGTGTTGGAGTCGAATGTCATGGGGATCAATGACATCAAAGAGCAATTAGGACTCTCTCTGTGTCGTATGAGGCTACTCATTGTCAATGGAATGAGAGTGAAGATACTGTCACTTTTCTGAAATTTTGTTGATGTCGACATGAAAAGTAACACGACGATAAGAATCAAAGGGCTTCTGGATATCTGGTTTGATCATCTTGGTGTCAAAAATTGTATTGGTACCAGTAAAGGGGGTGATAATCATGAACGATGTCTGGAATATACAAGATTTTAGAAATACCCTTGGTTAGGTGGTATTGATGGATGGAAGCAACCATGATATACTATCTAGTGTCAGGGGGACAACCAGATATGGAAAAACTATGTTGAAGGGGTGAGACTGCAAGGGGATGTAGTGTAGGTCAAAATATAGAGAAATATGGGACACAAAGGTCTAGTGGTGGTCAAGCTTTTGGATTGGATACAAAAGGATTGCAGAGAGTGTGAGGGTAGTGAGATGCCCCAACCAAGGGTAACAGGGGTTGCGATGTGCCAAGGGAAAACCTCCATCGGGTGCGATGGCCAAAATCTATGGTACTTGTTGAAACATAAAACGTTATTTTTACAATTACCAAACAAATAAATAATGGGGTTGAAAGTACATGTACAAAAAAGGGTGCCCCACTCGAGTATGGCTTTGCCTATAGAGGGCGCAAGTAGAGACTGGTGAAGGGTGGGGGTCCTATTGGTTAGTTCTTGTGCCAGGTAGATGAATGGATGATGATGTTGTGGATGGGAAATCGATGGTGGATGATATGGAAGGTGAATGATAATGTGAAGGTGCACTTAATGTAACCACACAAGCATAAGGTGGGAGTCCGTAATGGGGTGGTTAGTATGATGAGGAGGAAGAAGTATGTGGTTCTTACTTGTGGGTGTAACACTACCAGGACTCCCGATCCTAATGGATAAAACAACATGAGTGTCGGTATGCCAAGGGCCAAATATATGTGGGACAACTTGTGGAGGTGAGAGAGCTACCAGATGACGATAGATGAATGCAATAGAGGTGATGGTACCATACAGCCGAGTGTGGGGAACCTAAGTATAATTTTCAAGGGGTATGATTAGGAAATGAAACTAAGAGCAGAGGGTTGAATGGTATTCCTGTTTGGAATATATACCTGGAGGGGCCAAGGGATCCCATGATTGATGGAGTGAAAGGGGTCGTGGGTGAAGACCTGCACATTCAGACCAAATACTTGACATGAAACATATCTTTGAAAATAAAACATTTGTATAATAGTAGCATGATAATGAAATGTGGATAGGGTATGCGTACTTGCTCCTGGGGTGGCCAAAAGGAATCCCTGGGGCATCAGATTGAAATGAGAATATGAGAGTATCGTTGTGAAGGTGAGGGAATATGGATCTTGTGGGTGCGAACAGTGTGAGAAATGAAGCTCAAACTCTCCTGAATGGAGGTATGGAAGTTGGGCCAAAGGGTGTATATAAGGGCATGGGGCCCACATAACCACCTCAGTTGTACTTGTTGTTGTGAAGGTCTGAGAGTTTCCTGTGTGGACGTTTCTGAGACGTGTGGAGAAGGAGAGGTCAGATTCAAGTGGCGAGAGAGCTAGGTAAGTCGTCTAAACCTCCTGCATAGTGTAGGCATTATTTGGGGAGGGTAGGGGGCCATACGGAGGGACTTACAACCATTTGTTTGAGTGTGGGGGTGGGTCCACGTGCGTGATCATGTGATCCCCATGCACATATGCATGGGTTTAATTAATAAATCCATGCATAGTGTGTGTCTATATCAACGACACCCATGAATATGTGTGCGATGCTTGGGGTGATCAGTTGCGTGGAGGGGGGTTAGGTATGTGCGTGGATTTTTGAGTAACAACCATGCAAATGTGTGCGGATGTACAAATAACAGTCATGCATATGTGTGACTTCTAGATAGACAATCACACCCAATGTGAGGGAAAACCTACGTGAGTGTTTGGTGAACAGTTGCACAGGATTGCATGACTATAAGTGAAACCGTCACGCAAGAGTGAACAACTATAAGTGAAACAATCACATGCAGGAGTGCATGAATGTTATTAGAACAATCACGCAGATGTGCGCAACTGTTGTGGGAACACTCGCGTAGGGGAAACATTGTGTTTATATGGCTTTGATGGGAGTTTGGTCATGATGATGAGCTAACATGGCTTATGTTGTCGTGGATGCAGGTTGCTAGTCTGATAGTGAGGATGTTGGTGCAGTGGAGGGAGAGGGGCTGGGAGTCTCTTAGGAGAGAGGTGGTAGCTGACGCACATATCCGGTGGAATTTGGCCCGGGCCGGCCTCGGGCTATTTTTATTTTTTGATTGTGCACTAATCTATACCTAGGAGCCAATGTTAGACTTCATAGTACGAATGTGGCAGCCCGATCGAAATGGTTTTTGGTATGTGGGTGAGACCTGCAGATTACCGCATATATTGACATTCATTATATTACCGGGATCTCATTTTGAGGGGTGGATTTGGCGGAGCAACCACGATTGTTGATTGGGGTGACTGTGGCGGCATTGGTGAGAATGTACTTCTCGATGGGAGTAGTTATGAGTGGTGGCTCGATTGACATCAACTCTATTGACTCGCTTGAGGTACAAGTTTTTTGTGCGATGGTGGTTCGGATATACGGGTCACTAGGGACGCAATGCACTTCTGGTGCACATATAGTGATTGTAGAGCAGGCCATGAATGGTCGGATGTTTGCGTGGGCCCGCTTTATGCGTGCCTGTATGGTGGCACAACTGAATTGGTGTGTGTCAACCGGAGGTGGTGAGTTCTCCTTTGGCTCAGTTTGGTGTGCCTTCATGTTTTATATGGTGGTTTTACTACGCCCTCGGGCTATTTTGGGGTCGACGGCAGTGCGAGATCCACGACCGATGAGGTGGGAAGAGTTACTGCACCGATAGGGGGGAGGGGCCATGGGTCAGTAATTTACCCCTACATTCAAGCGATTCTTGTGGAAGACTCATCAGGTGTTCTAAGACTTCTCATATCACGGGATGGATTTTTGATGCCATCTAGGCATGCGTCTGTCACTTGGGGAGGACTGGGACGACCAAGGTGTGTATATGATATTTTTGTATTTATACTTTGTCATTAAGTTTATATATGGGTATATTGCTAGTACTGATACACCTTTGTTGGTTTGCTCATGCAAATGTGGGACCCGATGGTTGTGAGGCCGATGTTGTTTGTGGGTTGGATGATGAGAAGGTAGAGGAGGGGAAACTCAGGAGACACCATCAATTTGATGACCCGAGGATAGGCCCAACACATGCAGCGGGGGTAGGACCGAATCATGCAAGGGGAGCAGGAATATTAGGGGACCATGACAGAGCTGAGCCAGGGGCACATGACCAAGACATGGAGGAGTTGAGGAGGTGCTTCAAGGGTGTCTTGGATGGAGTTCCCGAGGAGTTGTGGGTTTAGATCTAGGATGAGGGTATCCCATAGTTTTGCATTGGTGGGTACCCACGCTGGCTATCAGTGATTCGATGGGAAATGGTTGTAGGTACAATGATGATGGGAAAGATTCTTGATGTGGATATTTTTTCTGGGGGAGCTCCACCAGCTGGTGGGGATGTACCGCGGCTAGGGTCACCCTAGGTGGTAGGAGGACCATATATAGGATGGGACTAATTTTGTATTATGTAGGAGTCATTGGAACTCCCTTTTTGGTATATATATGATGAAATGGCCTAGCCATGGAGCTAAGGCATGTATGTACTATTTTTTTGTATCAAACACATGAGCAATCTATATATATGAGNAGGATGGGACTAATTTTGTATTATGTAGGAGTCATTGGAACTCCCTTTTTGGTATATATATGATGAAATGGCCTAGCCATGGAGCTAAGGCATGTATGTACTATTTTTTTGTATCAAACACATGAGCAATCTATATATATGAGTAGACCATTTGAGATATGTGTGTATGTATTTGATATATGTTTTTTCTTTAGTTGTTGATGGATAAATGCAATATGTATATTAATGTGATAAATGCCAATCTAGTACTTGATTAACTATGTTATCTGCCATCTAGTTGTGGTTTCTAGAAATGTGAGCAAATGTGATGGACTCAAAATTTCATATCATAAGTTTGACTTGAAGGTACTTGCGATATAGGCATGGATCACAGACACAATACACATTTTTGAGCTGATGGACGATGAGTTGGGAATCTAAGAGAACTCTAAGGTGATGAATATGAAGGTGACTAGCCTCAAAGAGGAGACCAATGACAACAATGTATTCAACTTGGTTATTGGTGGTAGGGCTGAGGCATATGCCACTAGAGTGGAGAAACACATGGTCCAGGGTGTAAATGGCCCAAGTTGCCAAAGCGAGATTCTGGGTCCAGCGACTGACCTCGTCTGCATACCTGATGTGATAAGTGAACAGAGAATTCATCTATTGACACAAGGACACTAGATTAGGCTCACATAATGAGAGAGCTATAGAAAAAAACTAAAACAAACTAGGAAAGCAAGGAAATCCTAAGGTAGAAATGGTTACACTCAGGGGTAGAATTTCTTCAAGTATAACCCGTTGAACGGGTCCTTAAGGGTAGTGCCTCCAGGGTGGCCTAAGATGTAGGTTCCTTTAGTAAGACAATTGCGGATGACATAGGGATTTGAATTTTCCGTGGCTGAGAGTATCGTGGGCGATATTGTAGGCCAACACAAGGTATCCTTCGGTAAATGACCAAAGGTTAAATTGGCAGTCAAAGGTGGATTTGGTCCAATTTTTTGTGGCTTCATTGTTATGTAAGGATGCCCATCGATCTTCATCGAGTGATTCAAGGGCGAATAATCGTTTCTCAAGTGGTGGTGTGCTAGGAAAGAGCTCAATTGTAGTGCGTAGTGTTGGGATTTCACACTCAACAGGGAGGACAAATTCAATGACATGGACTAAGGGGAAGGGCATGAAACCGATGGCTGTTTTGACAACTATTCGATATGCCCATAAAGATGAAAAAAACATATGGTTCCAATTAGTCTTGTGTTTGTCAACTTTGTGTTGGAGCATAGTTTGAGCACTTTGTTGATGACCTCGACTTGCCTATTGGATTGTGGGTAATAGGGTGAGGCAAACTCATGAGTGAATCCTAATTTGGTCAATATTTTTGCAAAGACTTCATTCTCGAAGTGCTTTTCGTTGTTGAAAACTAGTTGTAGGGGGACTCCTAAGCGAGAGATGACATAGTTGAAGAAAAACCATGATGCTATGTCAACCATAGTGTTGAAAGTGGAAATTTATTAAGCTCACTTGGTGAAGTAGTCAACAAAAAATATAATGTACTTGTGTCCATTGTTGGGTGAAGGGTTGCGGGTCATGAAATCGATGCCCCATTTATAGAAGGGGCCAACTGTGATTACGGGGTACAAGAGGGCATGTGGTGCCCGATCCTTCTGTGCATATAGTTGAAATTTGTCACACTGCTTAATTGTGTGAATGCAGTCATGAAACAATGTGCGCCAAAAGTAACCCTCCTCAATGATCTTTTGGGCAGTGGAAATGTCGGATAAGTGACCATTTCATGCCCCACTATGGAAATCATTCAACATTGTCGCGTCCCCCTCTAGGGTGAGGCAACATCAAAAACACGTGTCGATGCCTCTACGGTAGAGAACATCTCCTATGAGAAGTTATCGTGAGGTTTGGCATCGAATGCGATGACGATCGTCCTGAGATAAGTGTGGACCGAACTTTTGAGTGTGGAGGTAGACCAAAATATCTCTGTACCATGGGTTTGTTGATGATATGAGAAATAAATGATCATTGGGGAAATTCTCATTGACCGGGGGGTCTGTAGAGTCGGATGGCAAGTCTAAAAGAAGTTCGGAAAGGACAACAGATTTCTTTCTCTTGGGGGTGGTAAACTCTAGGTCGTATTCTTGGAGAATGATGATCCAATGAGAAAATTTGCTATTGAGCTAGTGGTGACTCAAGAGGTAATGCATGGGGTTGGAATCAAAGTTTACTTTGGTGGTACGAAGCAAGATATAATGGAACAACTTTTGAACTGCGAGGGCTAGCTTCTCTTCATGATTGTACTTGAGAGGTGGCCCAGAGAAGTTCTTGCTAATGTAGTATATAACATGTTCACATTGGTCTTCATCTACCTGAACGAGTATTCCGACAAATGAAATGTTAGAGGCTGATAGGTATATTATGTAATCCCTATGATAGTTTGAGGGATTGATAAAGGGGGATTTTTTGAGTGCCTCCTTGAGTGAATCGAAGGTGGCCTGGGCATGATGGTCCCAATGAAGTGGGATGTCACGGTGGAGTAATCGTAGGAATCCATGGGCACAGATGGCATAGTCAGGGATGAAACATCATAAGAAGTTTTCCTTGCCTTGAAGGCTTTGAAATTGGCATAAGTTCCCGGGAGGGGAGATCTCATTGATGTCCTGAAATTTAAGGGGGTCTATAGTGATTCCCTCCTAGGATACTATAAATCCCAACAGGCGGCCTAGAGTGATGAAAACAACACATTTAAGTGGGTTGATCCGTATGTTATACCTTTGACAATGTTCAAATATGATCCATATATCCTCTATGTGTTGGGAACGTTTCTTGGATCGAGCGGTGAGGTCATCCAAGTAGGCAAGGAGAGGTGAGCGAGATCATGGAAGGGGAATGTCATTGCACATTTTTTAGTTCAAAGGGCATAACTCAATAGGGGATGGTTCCCCATAGGTTATTGAATGTGGTTTTGTATTGATTTTCCTACCGGATTTGGATATGGTTATAGCCAAAAAATCCATCCATGAGGGAGATGACTTCATGATCGGCACAAGCATAGATGACTTGATTGATGAAGGGAGTAGGGAATTTTTCCTTAGGACAGGCTTGGTTGAGGTCGCAGAGGTCTATGCAGAATCGAATGGTGCCTTGTTGTTTTATTGACCGGAACAGGGTTGGAATCGCATGACGTGTATGGAATGGGGTATATGAAGCCAGTTGTATGGATTTTGTCAATCTCGTCTTTGATTGCCATGGTTTTGGAAGGGTGGAGGGGTAATTTATTTTGGAGAACGAGGGAAAAATCAAGCTAAGTATCAATGCGATGTTCAACAATGGCTGGGTATAACCCTGGAATTTCAGTGTATGGCCAAAAAAACACATCTCAATATTCTTGGAATAAGGCTTTGTACGCTATGATTTCCTCTGGGGAGCATGCTTCCCTAGGGTGATTTCTTCCACAACATTAGGGTTGACTGAAATGTCGATTTTGATGGTGGGTGAGATATTGGCCATGTTACCTTCTTCAAATGTGTCAGGAGTGGGCATTGGATTCTTGAACCAGTCTACATGGCTAGAAGTGATGAAATATTTCACTTCGATGGTACAGACAAGGGCATCTATTGGTGGATGAAAGGTGTTGTGTGATAGAAAAGGGATCGATGATGAAAATAATCCCAGGGGTAATCGGGTGCACATAGGACTTCTAAAATATCTTCATCGGACTAAAGGGTTATGGAGTACAAGGAGTATGTAACTATTGGGGGTGGGGTGTTGAGATTCGTGGGGGTGGTTGGGGAAGGTTGGATATCGTCATTCATCCCTGAGGTAGATGGACTTACGAGAGATGAATAGGAATTTTTAGTAGATGTCATGAACTAAATATCCATATATGAACTGGATGTATTGCAGTATGGAGGAGGGGGAATCTCATAAACCGGTGTTACAGGGGGGTTGGGGGGGTTTGGGGGGAAGTCCTTGCGTTGTGGTGGAATGGCCAGAGGCGTCAATGGATGGGATTTGGTCCAGCCCTAACTTTTTGGATGGTGATCTTTCACTGCTGGGTTCATTGGGGATGGTATCCTTAGTGGAATGGTATATATAGTCTCATCATCATTCAAAAATGAGTGATGAGTAGAGGTCCAAAATATCATCTATCATGAGGTTTACAAAACTCCAGAAGATCATGGTCCAAAACTTGCATCGTTAAAATTCATGAAATTGTCTTAATATAGGTATCCACTTGTAATACATAGATAACAATTACAAGAAATTAAAACCCTAAGAAAACTGGAAGAGGTGGAACTAGATTCATCTTGAGTGTCTTTTGGGTGGTTCCTATCAGCCTACATTTTTGTCGCATGTTCTTCATTTTTGTTTACCTATTCAACACATGTGAATTCCATGATATCTACCATGCTTTCATATTCAACCCCCTATTCAACACATGCTAATGTCATCATCTCTCAATATCTCCCATAAGTATTGACCACATTCTCATGGCTCTAGGATGCCTGCAATGACTCAGGGAGCTATACATGTGCATGTATATATGCATGTGCATGTATATCTGCATGTCCATGTGAAATGATTGCAATGGAGCTCAAACCATTTTGAAGTGGCATTCTAGTTTAATAAACCTTATAATTTTTTATAGTAGTTTTCTTATTATTCTTAGAATTTCTACGTGTCTATAGTCTAAACAAAGTTATGAATAACATGGGTGTTAAACTTGCACAGTGTTTGAACTAAGAAGGGTAAGTTTCAAGATTGACCTTGTTTCTTTCCCTCAAAGCCTTCTAGGATTTATAAGTGAACAATTCAAAATTTACCCCTAAATTTATGGATGAAGAACTCAATTTGGAAGAATGAGGGCTTTATGATAAGTGGGATCTTCATCATGCTCAACCAGAAGTATGGATTCAAATGTTCTCATTTTAACAAATGATCAAACTTTTTAAAGAGTATTGTTAAGGTTGATTGTCCCATAATATCATGTTAATTTAATTTCAAAGTTTTATTATTCCTTGCTTTGAGATCCATGTTATTAAAATGTAAGTTCATACCATAAAAGGAAGGCAATTTCATATTTGAAGGTAAATCTAAGACATTAGATGATTTTTTTTTACAAGTCTAAGTCAACATCAAGCCAACCATTCACATACAATTAAAATTCATAACATAAACTTAACTTTGGAAATGCTTACCCACAACATAACCAAGAAGGATTAAAAATGTTGATTTAGTTAAAACACAAATTGCAGAATGGACCAATACAAATGACGAAACTAAAGAAAAGGATCATAGAGGTTTTCTTATCATTACAAAGTTTCCAAAGTTCTACCCTTCAACACAAAAATAGTTATTAGTATTTGACCCATGTACACGTGCACAAACGTCACTTCCATTTTCTGGATATTTAGGAGAAACTACCGCTGGCTTATGTTTAGCTTCATTGACCAAAGGTGTTGGGTTTTACATAGGCTCGCTACATCTGGTCACTAATTTCATGGGCTCATCATTGCTAAACAAGTATCCCAGAGATATTTGACCACCACTACAAACACCACGTTCCATCTTACAAATTCAGTTTTCCAAGTGTCATAAAGAAAAAACTACAAGGAAATAGGCATTGCCAACGAATCCCTAAAAAAATGAGCAATCAAAAACCAATGCATTTAGACAAATTCAAGATTGAAAAAAGGGAAAAGATTATAAATATCTACAGATCAAAACATAAAGAAAAAACATAGATACAAGAGAAACACAATACCTTATATTGCATTGAAACTTACTAATTGATTATAGAAAAGAAGTGCAAGTATTTTATAGTAAAAAACAAAAGAAATATATATAAAAAAATATTTATAGTTTGAAAGCCTCTTTGTTGATAAATATATTGTTCTAGGGAAGAGGACCCTCTTTTGTAACGGTCTCAATGCGAATAAATAAGCATAACACATGACTCTTAATAGTGAATTTGCATGGGATACAATGGGGCGATGAAGACACATAGAGGAGAGGGAGATTGTCATTTCAAACACAAATCAAATATTACACTTCTTTACTGATGGAAACTCATCCTTATTCATGTGACATGTGTGTGCCATTCTTCCTTAGGTGGAAGATGACCTGGTTTACCTCTTCCTTGTTAGCTTCTCATGTTCGTTTGTTTCTACCATTTGTTCTATGTTGGTGAGATATCCAACATGATTTCGTGTATTTTTCTCACCTAACTCCCAATTTTTGCATAGAGAATCCTTGGGGGGAAGGGGTAGTTCAATATTGCTTTTAAAACTTACCATGAGATGCATTTTTTAGCCAACCCAAAATGCCTATTTTTCTGATGAAGAGGTCCCATAGCTAGTAGTGGATTGTTGTAGTAGTATGATTTGATCTTGAACTCACATGTACTTGCTTCTAGCCTTGTAGCCCTGGTTATTTATTATTGTTAGCACCCATGGATGTTCTACTCATAATAGTACTAAATTATTTTTGGGGATTAATGCAGTCAGTAGGTATTTGAAGAGATGAAGACAAAAACTTGCAATCAGATGGATAAAACACAAAAAGAATAGGCATACCAAGGGAAGGAGTGGCATTATTGAGAAGGCATAAACGTTACAAGACTTGATTTCCCTCGATACTCCCTTTTCTATGCATGTTCTTGTATCTTTCTTTGAAAATTGGGTGGTTTTGGTGGGAAGGGATATGGCCTATGGGGAGGATTACCCTCATTGTACCCCCACTTGATATTTCCTTACCTCTATGATTCCATACACTAGATTCTCAATCCCATAGTCTAGGTCGCTTACATATGGATGAAGTTGAAAAACTAGAGAAATGTCATGGCATGTTTGTTTGGGAGAGTAGACATAAAACCCGTAAATGAGGAAGATGATTATGGGGACAACAAGATGAAAATCCAAAAGGATTCATATCTAAACGACACAAGGGTTGGAATACATGTGCCATGATAACAATATCAATTACATCCATAATTACATAAATTCCAACAACATCCTTGTCACAGAGGGAAGTTACAAGACACAGATCTGCCATCTAGGTGCCTTTTATCTTGTTGGGGAATATGATGTCAATGATATGTTTGACACACAAGGGTATTTGAACTTGAATGTCCTGGTCACATCTTTGCATAAATATTACAACTTTAATATAATTGACATGCAAGTCTACATGGCACCCGAATACATAGCTAGCGACATCATCTCGCAGAAGATAGATGTCTTTACCTTGGACATGGTGTTGTTGGATTTCATTTCCGACCACAAGATGATAATGTATGTTCAAGTAGACAAGGGATAACATCGTATGAAGAGAATAGGGTGTATATAGACTCTCAATATTCTTCTTTAATAGGTAGATGATAATTTTATGGGGATTCTGAGGTCATAGATCAATACTCATCTCAAGGACTCTTTTCCTATAGATTGTGTAGAGTGGGTAATCATGATTGTTTCTTCCTGTGTGGATATAGACCCTGGAAAGAGGCATGATATGAGATATATTTCAAGGGATTTATCTAAAGTGTTTATAATGTCCAAGCAATTGTATGATCAAATAGGAAATCTTATTAGATTGGATAGGAATCTAGGGAATTCCATCATATTAGATCAGATAGGAAATCTAATTATATTGGATATGACATGGGAGGTTAAATCTGGACAGATAGAAAAGGAGGTAGGGGACAGGTGGATAGGTGACATGGCAGTTGGTATTGGTTGACTTGTTTTGTCCAGTTGATAGGTCTTGGGAAAAAGTTGTCCCTATATACATCCCTTCAACATAATTATGTAGCACTATTAGACAAGTCCACGTTGAAGTAAATGTGTTT
>ML813932.1:67200-80102 GCA_009831015.1 Picea engelmannii
CTCAAAATGGCATTGAAAGTTAAAAACTGCTAAAAATAGTAAATTGCCAAAATTGCCAGAAAACCGTTTTGAGCCAGTCGAAAAAGGTGGGTGGCCACCGATATCCACCTATATCAATCCTCCCTCATTAGGAAGCAATGGTCCCCATTGCGTTGAGTTCCCAGGGGAGAGGGAAAAGCGTTTGCTGAATCTGCATCTTGGTGAGCTGCTTGCCTTGCTGGAGACGTCACGTTGCTCAGTTTGTGGAAGCTTGTCACGAACCTTTTGAGGCTGAGGTCGTTCAACAAGTTGGGCTACATGAGAGGATGATGTGAAGAAGGAATCTTTGCGCTTTGCTGCAACCTTGTTGACTTTCTTCTGTTTGATAGAAGGTGCTTGGGGCGAGGCTGTAGTGGTTGCAGTGTCGTTCTGTTTTCCTTTTGAACAGATTGTGAAGAAGCTAAATTTTGCAGTATGAGATACTACCTTGTGGCACTTTTTATGTGGAACAATAGTTGGAACTACCTCTGGTATTCTATAGAGATGACCCCCCAGAGAAACAATGACACTGCGGGGTCGAGACTCATAAACAACATGGCACTTCCACATATATGGTTGGCCCAAGAGAACATCACAGACATGCAGTGGGGCAACATCACATAATACCTCATCCTTGAAGGTTTGGATGCCGTATGAAAATCAACATTGTTGGATGACACAGAGATCTCGTCCTTGGCAAAGCCACTCGATGTTGTATGGCTGCAGATGTGGTGTTGTCAACAATCCCAACTGTTTGACGACCTCTGCTGAGATGAGGTTCTTCTAGCTTCCGCTATCAACAATAAAATGCAGCGAGGTCCCCTTCACCCACATCTGTGAATGAAAAAGGCAATCCCCCTCTTCAGGATCTATTGGTTCTTCTGGTTGAATTGTTGCGGTCATGACAATAGCAGTGGGTTCCGCGTCAATGATCTTTCCTTTACCATTATTTTCATAATCAGATTCTGAATCAGGGTTCGACTCTTTGTCTTTGATCTCGGCTACCAATGAATGTTTTGAGCGACATTTATCAGTGTTGTGCCAAGGGATTTTGTGGAACTCGCACCATTTTCCAGTGTCCTTCCTTGTCTTCCCGTGACCCTTCTTTTCCTGTGTCTTAGACTGGTTTTTAGGAGGTTGTTTGTTAGGGTCGTCTTTGTCATACTTCTGTTGTTGCAGATTTGCAGACCCGTACTTCCATTTTTTCTGGTGCTTAAATTTCTGCTCAATTTTAACAACATATCAATAAACAACACCGAGTGATGAGATGTCCAGAAAATCCATTTCAGTCTGGATGTATCTGTGTAGAGCCCCACGATATTTCAGAACCAAATGTTGCTCAGAGTCTTTGATACCCAGCTTGGTGTTCAAGGTATGGAAGGTATTGGTTAACCCCAGAACTGCTTGGCCCCTCTCTTGCCGCAGTGTGGTCCATCTCATGTACTGGTCCTCATAGTTGCCAATAGGGTAATACTGTTCCTTTACCGCATCCACAAAAAAATCCCAAGTGGGATCGACCCCATATATTCCTGACTCGTCTGTGGAACTTTTCTCCCAGTAAGTTTCCCACCAATGTTTGACATGAGGGAGAGCTTTAAGGAGTGCGAAGGTGGTCTTTTCTTTGTCGGAAAAATTGTGAACAGAGAAATAACCTTCTAGCAGAGTTAACCATTTTTCTAGGGCTTCTGCATCTATCTGTCCTTCAAATATAGGAATATCAAAATTAAATTGTACCTTGAAAGGTGAGGTGCCTCCAAAGTGCCCTCGTGATGAATATGCAACTGTTGTTATCGGCAGGCGTTGAAGGATGCGGGAAAAATTCTCCATCATTTTGTCTCTTTGTCGTGTGAGAGCTTGCTCAAGCAACAGATTGATAGGATCGTCTACTCTGTCGTTTTTCTTTTCTTCCACCATTGAGGGTTTCTTGGGTGTGCGAGAGGATTTTCTTCAATAGAGACAAGCTTGAGACCCAACTTTCTATACTCGGACCTCGTCAGGGACATGCACTGAAAAAAATGATCAAGAGTAGCCTGCTTTGATACCACTGATCCAGATTATTTTCGGCACGAAATGCGAGCGGAGATATAATAAAGAAATGCACATAGATATCACATATATTCAATAAGATAACATAAATGTATCAGAGATGCAACCATAAAAATAGATATACAGTAATACACGATTTCTATTAATGAAAGAAATGTACAGAGACTGTAAAAATACAAAGTGAAAGACTCGCTAGAATGGTGGCAGCTTATCTCTGAGAAGAGATGTGACGGCTACTTGCATTCGCAAGAAGATGGTTAAAATGAGGCTCTGAAGGAATTTTTACAATAAAAATGAATGCCAAAAACCCTAGACATCCAAAAACCTAACCCTAGGAGATGAAGTGCCAAAAGTCATGTGGGCCCCGTTTGGGTAAGGGAGTACATCAACTTCCCAGGGTCGTAACTTTTGCATACGATCTTTGTTTTAGGAGTGTGATAGATCGTTGGAAAGGTATTGTCGAGGAGATTCATTTTGGGGGCTAAATTATGTCTTTTCATGTAATTGAGAACCTATATCTCAAAAAACCTTCATTTGAGCCCTCGAAATGGCCTCGGAAGTTAAAAACTGCTAAAAATAGTAAATTGCCAAAATTGCCAGAAAACTGTTTTGAGCCAGTTGGAAAAGGTGGGTGGACACCGATATCCACCTGGATCAAGTAGCCTCCATGATAACAGGACATAAGCAACTTTACACATGCATTCACCTCCTGGTGCCTGCTAAAGTGCAGAATCTTCATGACATTCAACAATGTTGACTACGCGACGTTCTAGGTCCAAGACTGGGGGACGATATTCAAGTTCTTTTCGTTCGTCTTTGTTAGATACTTGTGTGGGGCGAGCATACTATAGACTTTCCTGTCGCTGAGGTTGAAGTCGCTAAAATTCAACGTTGCGAGCTTGTCCTCATCGACACGAACTGCGCGCATCCCTTTCGGCAAGTACGTAGTGATCATAGCATACTCGAATTCTCGGGGCACACTATCACGGTTGATTTCACCACGCAGAGGGGGTAGGTAAGCGGGAAAAATTCTCAGAATTAGTTTAGCGTTCACAATATCATCCTTATGCTTAGTTCACTTCTCATCAACCTGTCGGGACGGTCCGGCTTGAGCAGTGGATGGAGAAGATGCTACTCCTCTTGTCGATGGTGCTTGGACTCCGGTGGAAATTCCTCTTTCCGACATGACTCTCTCAGTCATTAAATCAAGGAGGACCTCTGTGACGGATTCTTCAACTGTGGTGAGCTCGTCGGACATACGCGCTCGAGAAAAACAATCAAGGTCACGATGATCTCAGATATTGCACTAGGATGAAAAATCAGATCACAATGACCGCTGTATACAATCACTAGTTCTGCGGGCTTCAAATTCTTAGTTGGCAAAAGTGTTCTTCAGGCATGGCGCAACGAGCTAGATAAGAAATTCGGCAACAATCTTCTTGCAACGGGTATGAAGCTTCCATTAACGTTGATATGTCCATTATGGCGAGGTCCAATGGTCTGGGGGCGATCATTTAATGCTTTTTTGTCCGTCTGGGGTATATCGGTCCAACGACTATATTGCTTCGCCACGACGAAGTGCCATAGGTCATTGTTCTGATATCCCGATGAAGCTCAAATTCTGCAATTTTTCTTTCTGCGATGTTCCATTTGGATTCTCCTGTAACTTTCTAATATTTTCCCTCTTCTTACTTAACTTTCTAGCCTTCTTCCCAGTAATCTTCAACTCGGTGTGTCTTTTTCTGTTTTGATTCCTTTCCTCTTTTAGCATAGTCACTGCGCGCTGTTGAGATTCTCTCCGGGGTAATAATTCTTCTTTCTCTAGGACAGGTGCTTCAGTATTCTGTGAGCCTTTGACATTCTTTCAGCTTCGACATTGGGGTCTCTAGTGTCAAAGAGCTTCGATCTGTTCTTCGTTCTTCAATCAACTGTGCAATCTTCTTGGTCATAAAATTTTTTAATTCTTGTTTTTTCTGTTCCAAAACTTCTACTTCTTCCTTTCATCGAACTTGATCTCTGTCAATCCAAGGTTTTCCAAGTAGCATAGTAGATGGGGCGATGTCCTCAATAAATTTAATAATCTCAAAATCTTCTTGAGACGAAGTTCCATTAACATTCATAGATATCTGAGTGAGCCTTCCACATAGGTTTACCGATTTTCCTCTGAAGAGTCCTATTCCTCCTAGTGAAGAGATCATGGAAAGCTTCCCTATAGCTTCCCACGTTCTTTCTACCATGATATTCATCTGTGTTTCCTCATCTAGAACACAATCAATGTCGAAGTCCCCTATCCTTACTTCGATGCATTATTTTTCTTTAAAGATCTCTGATAATCTGACATGTCGATGTTCATTCAGGGTTTCTTTCATCTGAATTAATACTTTCTCTGATTCTTTTTGAGGTTCTGCTATCTCTGGAAATTCCTTAGGGTTTTCTTCATGCAGATTCATTTTTTCAAGCTTAGCAATCATTCTAGGGCAATCCAATACTTCATGGTCCAAAGCTTTGCAACATAGACAACTAGGTTTTCCACCCGGGCAGTCCTTAGCTAGATGGCCTGGTTTTCTGCAACTGTAACATAGGGTCAATCGTCTCTTTCTCTTAAATGATCCCCAACTTCTTTTGTACTGCGCACCAGGATCATGGTAGTTAGCCTACAAAAAATTCTTTCTAGGATCCTACATCCATTTGTTAGTCCAAACATTCTTTCTATGCATAGGTATAACATATCTATCATTATGCTTATCAGATCTACTCATATCAAACTTTATTTTTTCTATTAATTCCCTAGGTTTTAAACTAGGACCAAATCTATCAAACATACCTAGATCCATGCTCTAGAAACAAAAAATTCACTTATCTTACTTCTACAGAGCACAAAGCTTCCATATCTAAGAAATTTTAACTATTCTTACCTTTATTGGAGCACAGGGCTTACAGATCTTACCTATTTTCTGCAGATCCGACCTCTTTCTTTCAAAAATTCCCACTTTTACTTTTCTTAGAGCACAGAACATTCAGATATCGCTTTTTTTCTTCAGATATGATCTTCCTTTCCTCAGCTCCGACCTTATTCCTGGCACAAAGCTTCATAGGTCGAGTAAAAATCTGCGCACTAGGGTGACAGATCTATGCACAGAGATTTCTTTTGCACAAAGTTTCTTCCTCCTTAGTTCCCAACAATCATAGTTTTAGGTCCCGGAAACGGAACCATTTGTTGGCACAGGGGCAGACCCAGGGTTCAACGCTCAAGAGAACACCAACAAAGCCCTAACTACTGGCCCTTTCGGCAACACCTGCGAAGTAGATAAAGTCTCACCCGAGGTAGAGGCAAGGGTGGTTGCAAGACTCGGGTGTCTGCAACCTTAGCTGGGACATAGATCTGTGATTCTATCCTTGTAGTGCACTTAGCATCGATTATTAATCAATATTCAACCCTTCTTATACTTCGCAGATAGCACAGAGCATCGCAACATTCACTTAGATCTAAGATATTTCAACATTTAGCAACAGTAAAATAGACCAAATCCAGTAGATCAGCACTGAGCATCTTCATACATATCAGATCTAGCATTCATACACATCTATGAAGAACGAAGCCTAAGTAGATCTATCTAAATATACCAAAACACTTAGCAAAGGAAGAGATAAACACATCAAGTCAAAGCACAAAGCATAACACACAGATTTACATGGTTCACCTCCACCCTGGGGCTATGTCCACCAACTCTTCTTCTTTATTAGTATCTTCAATCATTAGTTACAGCACAGAGCCTCAAAACCTTCTTCGCATAGGACATAAGATCTGCGCAACTCACTAGATCCTTCTTCCTTGCACTTCAGAACAAAGCCTTCTACAACCTCTTACAAACAACTTGCACTTAGCTCTGCAAGCCTCTTATAATCATGCACGAAACATTTACAATCCACATCCGATCACATAGATCTAACTACTAGCAATAAGCCATCGACCATTCTTACATTGCATAAGTATCTATTTATACATTACAAAAGTGGGCCTAAGCGTGGGTAAACCCACGGGCCGACATCCCTTTCCCATTACATTAACCCAAAACCCTAAAAGAGGCCCAAAAGTGGACTAAGATCCCGTGATCTCTACTTCGCTTGGCGCTCCTTCTTCATCTAGCTGTCGAGGTACCAAAATAGGTCAAAATGACCAAGGTTATCCCAAAACTTGGTCAAGGGCCAGCACGTACAAAGCCCTAATTAAAAGGAAAAAATGTACTATATCAATAAAATAAAAGAACAACTTTCACAATGATATAAGATGGATCCTAAGAAGTTCTAGAGCCAAATTCTAAACCACAATACTTAAGAAAATAATAGGCTTCCCTTAAGGGACTAAAATTCCTACCTTAAAAGTATTTATGAGTTCCCTAATGCCATGGACACCATTCCTATTGTCCCTACAAAGAAAGAAGTTTTTTCTTTAGATGACATAGAGTTCAGGGTTAAGCGGTTTGCAAATGAGAAAACTAAGGACATTGAAGGCTACCAAGCTGGAATTTTTAAAATCGAAGGGCCTATCCTTATCCCTCTCATACACAAGATCTTCAATTTAGCAGTCAAGCAAGGCTTCCCTAAACCCTGGATGCAAAGCCTCATTGTTCCTATTTTTAAAAACGAGGATAGAAAAATTCCCTCTAATTATAGGACCATTATGATTAGCCTGATTTTAGCCCAAGTTCTATGGAATTATTTTGGAAAAGAAGATTAACATTTGGCTAGAAAGCCACGGTAAAAGAGCTAAAGGCCAGGCCAGGTTTATGAGATATCATTCAACTATGGACCATCTTGTTACCTTTAGGATCATTGCAGATGATTTCTGCAATACTACAACCAATCTTTTTTGTTGTTTTGTTGAATTTAGAAAAGCTTTTGACATGCTTCCTAGGAAAAACCTTTGGAATAGGTTGGAAGAGATAAAAGTGCCTCTCGAGTTGAGGGTTGTTGCAATAAGGATGTATGGGAACATTATTGCTAAGTTTAAAAACACAGAGGGTTAGTTAAAAGAGATTAACTGCAATATTTGAGTCAAACAAGGTTGTCCCTTGTCCCCTACCATTTTTGGCATATACATTGACAAGTTAGAAGACAGCTTGGAAAAAATAGGTTGTGTTGACCCTACTCTCAATGCTATAGTCATCAATCTTCTTCTTTATGTCTATGATATCGTTCTTATGCCAAGGAGTCCCCATGATCTTGAAAACCAACTAAGAATCCTCAAGTATTGTTGCTTCAATATGGGTATGACTGTTAATACTGATAAGACTATGGTCATGATTATTAAATCCAATACGATCACTTATGATACCTTCGTATATGAAAACAACAACTTGGATGAAGCAACTTCATACAAATATCTTGGAATTGATATTCACCACAAGCTCAATTGGAATTATAGCATTGAGAAAATGATTATTGGGGTATGGGAAACTTATTATGGGCTTGAAAATAATTGTAAATCAATTGATCTTTGGAGTTGGGATAAGAAGAAACTCCTCTTTGAGACTCTTGTTACACCTATTATTATTTATGGATGTGAAGTCTGGGGATGTAGTATCTCTCATGAATCCTGAAGAAAGATAGAGAAAATACAAAACAATTTTATAACTTATAATCTCAAAATTAAAGGAAATACGCCCTATCCCATCCTCCTTTTAGAAACAAACCTCTACCCCATTGGGAGCATGGCTATGACTAGATACCTAATGTATAAGAACAAGTTAAACAACATGGAAGACAAGAGGCTTCCTAAAATTGCTTCAAAATCGAGTCGTAATCACCATCGACTCAAGTGAGGATTGCATAAAGATGCCTGATCTTGGCTAAACTATTGGGGAATCATGGAAGACACCATTTTGCAGAATAAAGATACTATTAAAAAAAACATCTAATCAAAATTTAAGGAGAAAATGTGGTGTGATAAAGACTTAGAGGAAGAAAGAAAATTAAGGTATTATAAGGATGTAATCAACCCTAATCTAGAAGATCAAAATTATCTATCTGTTTTGCCAAGTGTAAAGAAAAAAATAAGTATTGCTAAGATAAGAACAAATTCTCACGAGCTCCATAGTGAAATTAGATGTTGGTTAATTCCTAAAATGCCATGGGATTAAAGAGAGTGTCACATTTGTGACACTAAGAAGGTTGAAGATGAAAAATACTTTTTCTTAGATTATCTAGCCTATACCAATATTAGATCTCATTTTTAAAATATTTGTCACACTACTGACCTTCGTAACCTCTTAACTCAACAAAACTATGTTGATCTTAGAAAGCTTCTCTTAATGTTTTTCGAGCACATAAACAAAATTCTAAAGAATCACTAGTACTTACCCTCTTAAGGTCTGATAGAACGAATTCTCACGAGCTCCATAGTGAAACTGGACGTTGGTCAATTCTTAAAACACAAAGAGAGTGTCATTTTTGTGACACTAAGAAGGTTGAAGATGAAAAAAACTTTCTCTTAGATTGTCGAGCCTATATCAATATTAGATCTCATTTTCAAATTATTTGTTACACTACCAACCTTCCTAACCTCTTAACTCAACAAAAGTATGGTGATCTTGAAAAGCTTCTCTTAATGTTTTTTCAGCACATAAACAAAATTTTAAAGAATCTCAAGTAATCACTTACCCTCTTAAGATTCCATAGACCAATGATCATCATCATCATTCTTGCATCATCATTCACATAGACAATCTACTTACTAATAAAAATATGAATAATATGAAAATATGAATAATGATAATATGTGATGAGTTACAATGAATAATATCCACCATGCTAAGGCAACATTGAAGTACTCGATAGACGGTAAGAGCAACCTAATCACAAGGACTTCCATAGATTACGTGACATACAAAGTCAACAACATGTTTACGTGATGTACAAAGTCCAATCACATGCTTAGAAAGGGGTATACTTAGTGAGTGACTCCGTCGACTTTTGAAAACTCTAGCCACTACCCGCTGTGCTGTAGTAAAATATTATATCGGGGCCAACTGAACGCCCCGAAATAAAGGGTGATTACTGTCACGAATTGTGTTCAGTATACGTCGTTGTTGGCGAGATTAGATCGTCGTGTTGACCCCTTGGTTCCATGGCAGGTAAGAGACGACCCCTACCACAACCCCATTAAAACTGGTCGAATGTGGATATTTACCACAACCCCATTAAAACTGGTCGAATGTGGATATTCCTTCTAAGAGGAAGAATTTATCTCAGGCTAAAGAATCAGTTGGGATGCTTCCATGGCGCAGCCTTGTTCTGATAGCCTTCAGCGCCCTCTTTGTACCACATTTTCCCGCACAGGATAGTCGACATACCAGTTTCGTGTTCGACGGATTCAATGGAACCAACTTGATTTTGGATGCGGGTGCTTCAGTCATCCGCTCCCAGTCCACCCTAGCCCTCACAAATCACTCGCAATCCATGATCGGCCGCGCGCTGTATTCAATTCCTGTGCAGATGAAAAACAACAAGACGCTTTCTTCCTTCAGCACTACCTTTGTTTTCAGCATAGTGCATACCCCCGCTGACGCAGGCGGGTCCGGAATAGCCTTCATCGTCACGCCCTACACATCTCCCATGGGAGCTATGCCGGCCAAGTATCTCGGCTTGCTTAACAGGAGCAGCAACGGACACTCATACAATCACTTGTTCGCAGTGGAGTTCGATACGAGAAAACATATGGATGTCAATGATCCAGACGACAACCACGTGGGCGTGGACATCAACAGCCTCTTGTCTGAGAAGACGGAGCCTGCCGGGTATTGGAATGGGAAGAACTTCCATGAAATCAACCTCAAGAGCGGACRGAACATACAGGCCTGGATYGATTATGATCATCTTCAAAGCCGACTCAATATTACCATCACAGTGGCCGGCTTTTCCAGACCTCAGAGACCGCTGATATCTCTGAAAATCGATCTGCACAGCGTTCTGCRAGAGAAGATGTTTGTCGGATTTTCAGCGGCGACGGGGATTTTAGCTGAAGACCATTACGTTCTGGCGTGGAGCTTCACYACCGAAGGTACGGCACCACACCTCGATATCTCGCGCCTGCCTTCGTTTGCTGATATATATGCGAAACCCCTAAGCCGGGGATTCATAGTCAGCGTTACACTGGCCGTTCTGGTTCTCTTCTTGCTGGTGGTGCTTCTGGCCGTTTTTCTCCGAAGAGTCAAATCCAGAGAAACGATCGAAGAATGGGAGCGGGATTTCTGGCCCCATAGATTTACTTACAAGGATCTCAGCATCGCCACAAACGGGTTCCGGGACGAAAACATTTTGGGGCACGGGGGTTTCGGCAGGGTTTACAGAGGCGTTCTCCCGGGCAGCGGCCAGGAAGTTGCAGTGAAATGCATAACCAAGGAGTTGGCGGAGGGAATGAAGGAATTCGTGGCAGAGATATCAAGCATGGGGCGCCTGCAGCACCGGAACCTTGTTCAGCTCCGTGGGTGGTGCAGGAAGCACAGGCAGTTGTTCATCGTTTATGACTACATGCCCAACCTCAGCCTGGATAAACACATATTCGGGAACCCGACCGCGGTCCTCCCGTGGCCTCAGCGATACGTGATCCTGAAGGGCGTGGCGGCAGGGTTGCTGTATCTGCACGAGGAATGGGAGAAGAGAATCATCCACAGAGATATCAAGTCGAGCAACGTGTTGCTCGATTCGGAACTCAATGGGCGGCTGGGAGACTTCGGCCTCGCCCGGCTGTATGATCACAGCGAGAATCCTGAAACGACTCTTTTGGTGGGAACGATAGGGTACATAGCGCCGGAGCTGATACACACGGGAAAGGCCACGCCCAGCTCGGACGTGTTCAGTTTTGGGGTTCTGCTGTTGGAGGTCGCGTGCGGGAGGAAGCCGGTAGATCCGTCCATGGACGCGGAGGAGATCTTATTGGTGGAGTGGGCATGGAAGCTGTACACCAAGGGGAAACTGCTGGAAGCGGTGGATTCGAAGCTGGGGGAAGGATATGATGTGACGGAGATGGAGAGGATACTTAAATTGGGGTTGTTGTGTTCCCATCCAGATCCGGAGAGCAGGCTGAGCATGCGCCATATTTGCCAAATACTGGAAGGCGAAGCTCCTCTTCCTGACTTCCGCGCTGCTTGGATTAACGTGATCAGTATTACGGGTGTGTCTCCCGGTGGTATTTTCAGTTACTCATCTCATGAGTTTTCGCAAGATATGTCGAGCGAAATCCGGTCAGAAAGAAGGTCCGCGTCCAATTCGGCTTCTAGAAACTCTCCATCCTTGGAGCTCACTTCTCTTTTGTCAGATCAATCGGCTGTAGGAGTTGATGGTTGAAAATTTGTGTCGCTGGTGCAGAACTTTGCAAGAACTATCAAACCCTATACAGAATTAATTATGTTATTTTATATGCTATGACCTCCAACTGCAGTTGTACTCTGTTTATCCTTGCACGAACTGTAATTGCACTCTGTTTATCCTTGCATCAAGGTGCTTTTGGCACGTTTCCTTCATGCACCAAAACAACAACGCGATGAAACTTCGGATCTTTTTAATGCTCTAGGGAAACTGTGTGTTGTACTCTGAAGACTCGTTGCGCCTCCTTGTCACACGATAATTTCCTACCCTCGATCCCATGCACATAACATTGCTCGATCTTTACTGTACCATTGATGCAACTCCGTTGCTCAAGCCAACATACATTTCATCATGTTATGCAAATGACATCTTAGCTGCATATTATACATCCACATCAATGTCGGTAGACAAGCCATGCCATTGACTGGAGCAAGTTTGCCCAAGTTCATATATCTCCAATCAACCTAGTTGCAAGGAGGATGAGCATAGTATTCTATCAAGTATGTAGCTGATCATTAAACATCAAGTCTTTTGATCATTTGAGTCGTCCTATGTTGTATAAATATCCTTGTCTATCTTGGAGTTCACTTTTTATTAAAAATATGGTAATATATACCTTAAAAGTTAAAACAATCATTGTTGATCAAATTCGCATTCTCTACATTTTATTTATAATCTTATGCTGATGTTTTTACACATTTAATTTTTTTAAGTTTTTGAAATTAAGTAATTTAGAGTGGACATTTCACTCATCATCTAGGACAAATAAAGTTTTTATGGTGGAAAATAAAGAGTAACAAGGTCTACATTTTATAATCTAATAGTTATGGTGATGTTTTTACACATTTAACATATTTTTTAAGTTATTTTTTAGAGTTTTTGAAATTAAGTAATTTAGAGTGGACACTTCACTCATCATCTGGGACAAATAAAGTTCTTATGGTGGAAAATAAAGAGTAATAAGGTTTGCATTTAAAGGGATAAAGGAAAGAAGAAATTAAGTAGTGGTTGAGGAGAGGGAGGAGGACTGCTTAAGAAAAAAAAAATATTATACTAAAGTTGACCATTGAAGATGAGGCATTATTTTTTTTTTAATGAAATTAGTAAAGGAGGTAAGAAAAATGAGGTAAAAAAATTAAAATAAGATGAAAAAAATAAATTATTGTTGGACTTGGAGATAAAATGTTCATGATATTAGTAAAGTAAATGAGAAAAATAGAAGAACAAATTCATAGAATAGCAATTTAATTAATATTGTTAATATGATATAAAATGACAAAACCCAAAGAGATCAAATTTCTTATTGTGTAAATTTTAATTTATATGTTGTTATCTAAATATTTATGTACTTAGTTATTTGATTTTTTTAATTGAACCTACTTTGTTGTTGTTGTTATTATTATTATTATTATCTAATCTAACATCATGCTAATGGTGACAACATCTCCCCCTGTAGTGGGTTATAGAGCACC
>ML813932.1:80960-111677 GCA_009831015.1 Picea engelmannii
TAGGATTAGTGCCTAAGTGGAAGGATTGATTGATTTGAGGGAGAGAGTATCCATTGGATAAAAGGGTCTTGGTTAGGTGTGATTTTTCCTTGGTGAAGAATTGAAAGTAAAAAATGTGAATGGCTCGGGTAATGAGGGTTTTAAGGACATAAGATTTTTTATATGGATGATGGTTGTGGTTGGCATGAAGGTACCTATCAGTATGGGTCTTCTTCCTAAAGAATTGGTGGGAAAGGAAGCCATTTGGAAGATGGGTGATAAGAACATCTAAAAATGGAATCAAATTGTCCTTTTGGGTTTCCATACTGAATTGGATGTGAGGGGAAAGGCTATTAATATGGTCAAATAAAGATCTCAAGGTGGAAAGGCCATGAGGCCAAATAGCAAATGTGTCATCTATAAACCAAAATTTGAGTTTGAGATGAAAGTTGTTTAATGCTAAGGACTCAAAATGTTCCATAAATATATTAACAACCACAGGGGATAAGGATGATCCCATGGTTGTTCCTTTGGCTTGTTCATAGAAAACCCCTTTGAAGGTGAAGAAGGTAGAACAGAGACATATTTCGATGAGGTTAAAACTCTCAGGGTCTACGAGTTTGGATATTAGAGTTAGAGCTTCCAAAACTGAAATTTTGGTGAATAAAGAGACGACATCAAAGATGACCATGAGGTCTTGATCATCAAGGTGAATATTTTCAATTTTATGAATGAAATCGATGGAATGTTTAATAAAAGAGGAGGTTTTTCCGACAAAGGGTTGAAGCTTGTCAGCAAGAAATCGAGCAAGTGCATGAATGGGGGCTCCTATGGTTCTTACTATAAACCTCAAAGGAATATAATTTTTGTGTTTTTTTTCCACCATAAAAGATTTATTTGTTTTTGATGATGGGTAGAGTGTCCACTCGAAATATTGGACGTTTCAAAAACTTTGCAAACATTTTTTTCCAGAAGAATTTACTCACATTACAATTAACTATAAAAACCTACATACTCAAAAGGTTATTATGTTGTTATTACTCGCACAATCATAATTATAATGGATTCAATTTACAATAATCCACTAATCTTAACACCTTTACGATATTTTTCAAGTTTTTATGTTATTATTGTTTACACAATCATATAATAATTCAAGTTTAAAAAAATTGTAATTTCATGAATTATGCATTGATGTATGTATCTTTGAGGCATATAATAAATAGATTGTTATTTATAAGTTTAAATAATGATAAAATATAAAGGTTGATTGTAAAATTAGATTATATAATTAAAGGGAAATATAACCATTTACACTTATCAATACACATTAATACAAAGTACACATTACATATATAAAATTTAAATTTATGTCTTAGCATTTTGTTTTTATTTTACAACAACTTTTACATGTTATGACTTCTCTATTAAGAATTATATTATTAATCAATTTTTACATATTATGATTTTTCTATTATAAGTTATCTTATTGACTTTCGGTGATGAGAGTATGACTAGCATGATTCTTTTGTTAGTCAAAACAAATTTATTCTTCTTTGCGTGATTCTTTCTGTTCCTCATTTAACTCTTCAAATTCCCTAACAATGGTAATTCACTTTTCCTTTTGTTAGCTTTACCTTCCCTTGCGTGGCCTTTCATCTTGCTTAAGTGCACTCACTCTATATCACATGTACATTGCATCTATCATGTTGTCACTAACATGATCCTCTACATGATGTCTTCCGTATCATGCATATTCTTCAGTCTCCATGCTTTCACCTCTTACTTAAGTTTTACCACATTCTTTCCTTTGTAATCTTCTTCATCATGCTCTCTTCTCTTATACTTCCAAGACACACTTTCATACTTCACCAGTTCGTAGATGTTCATACATTAACTTTCAACTTTCCCTTGCTAATAAATAATGTCTATCATTATGATTTTGAAATAATGTCTATCATTAAGATTTTGAATCTTTTGGTACTTGGATTCAAAGATTGAACATACTATTTATGTTTGGCATTTCCTTCCACTTAACCAAATACTACTTATATCTAATGGTTCACATAATTGTCACCTAAATCTTATCCAACATTTTCTTGATCTTATTTGATTTCTTCCTTAGTATGTTTATAGCATTATTTCTCAGTACTTTAATTTTTTTGCATCTTCTACCTCATTTATAATGGTTCACATAATTGTCACCTAAATTTTATCCAACATTTTCTTGATGTTATTTGATTTCTTCCTTAGTATGTTTATAGCATTATTTCTCAGTACTTTTTTTTTGCATCTTCTACTTCATCTACAACGATATTTACTTTTGTGTACTCATATAATTCATAAACAAAAAAACTAAGCAATACAGCAAATTGTGCTAATAACTTTTATTTATGTTCATTGTTGCTAAACTTCCTTATAATTTTGCATGGTCTGGTCTTCTTCATTTCCAATTTGTTATGCACAAAATTGGAATGACATCCATTATTAGATGCACCACCATATCACTAATTACACATGACTAAAATGTTCATAGTCTAATATCAGTGTGCTCTTTATACCTTGCACTTTTCTCTTTCGATCTATCTTAAACTTTCACATACATTTGCTTCATCTACTCTACAAATATTGAACTATAAAACAACTTTGTTACCATATTTTTCAACATCATCATTGAAAAATGACTAAGAAATTTTGTATCCATATATAATGTGATTTTCTTTGAAAATCTACATAATTGTACCACCTCCTCGAAGAACAACTCTAGGAAATATATTTCATTATTGGGATTCTTACAAAGTATAAAGTGCACCATCTATAAAAATATGTCATCCATAACAAATAGTGTATCATATCCGTGTTGTATTATTGATTGTCTAAGTATAGAATACATGGTTATAACTCATTCCTTTCACCATCTAACAAATTCTAAATTCCGCCACAAACTTGTTGACATCCTTCTTCATACTTGGAAAATATTATCTATCTTCTAACAAAGTTTGTCTTATCATGTTTAATGTGTCCTTTCATGCTTCCAATACACAACTCTCTTATCAAGTTCTCATTCATAGATCTCTTTGATATGCATAATTTTTTTCCCTTAAAAAATTCGATAAACTATATAACTATGCACATTTGTTCCACAACACTAGGTTCTAACACATCTCCATAACTTGCCTAAAATCTTTAGCATGATTATATAAGTCATTAATATGCTTAAACATAATTGTCTCATTATTCATTGTAAGTGACATTAGCACTCTTCTATTTAGTGCATCCATTGAATGTTACTCTCATTCTCAAACTTATATGCCAACATGAGCGTGTAACTCTACAAAAATCAACCCATATCATGTATTTGATTCAACTTCACTTGATTGTTTAATGAGATTTAGCATCGATGGTATTTTAGGGGGGTTTTGGTTTGGTGAGACCATAGTCTTTGTCACTAGTAAATTGATTTAAAAGTAATGATAAACAACACAAAAAGGGGCTTATTTGACCAAGAACATGCAAGCAAAAAATATTATGAAACGAGGGTTTTGGAGAGAAGGGAAAAAGAAGATCTTGTAATGTGCTCCTTTAAGATTTTTATGAGCTTGACTATTGAGTAGGAGAAAGAGAACTAACTAGCTCCAAGAAAACATGTACACAAGACAAGAAAACAAACCTTTCCTTATTTTAAAATAACAAAACCCTAGATCTAGCTCATTGAATGAGATCAAGACCTTCTAATTTAATTGATCATTTGATGAGAGTAAACACATGAAGAATAACATCAAATGAATACAAGATTTTTTTTCCCTTTTTTTTGGTTGTAAGAGTGGGGTTGGAAGGGGGTGGTGGGGCCTATAAGATATTCTATTTTATAAAAACATATTATATAAAGAGTTACGTGCCTTGCATGATGATGTGGTTCCAAAATTCAAATCCTTTCCTTTTGTGGATAGTTCCTCTTAAATCTCTCTCTTAGTACAAAAATCCTTCTAACTCTCTAGTGTATTCTTCTTCATATTAAACATGAAAATTGTGCAATGAAGAGGTTTGGGATTAGCTCTTGATTCATATCGAGGACTATTCATACGAGGGGATGAAATACTAGAGGGACCTAGAGTTACCCCTTCAACTTGGATGAGCATGGGACTTAGATGGTATGTATGAAGTGATTTGATTTGATTACATAGAGTAGAATATTTCAATATGTGTTACTAATCATCTACTATATGCATGTGCAGATATAGTGCCAATGAGGCTAGCAGGGCAAGCCCACCACCATGTACGTATGGATATATATGAGCCTAGGCCATCGAGGCCTAGGAAAAGTGTTGATACCGACATAAGAGGGTATCAAGCCATGCAAGATATGAGGTAGAGGTTGGACCGACTGTTGGGAGGGGTATCTTAGCGTAGCTGGCATGAGCTAGATGATGTTGATGTAGGATATATCATAGGTGATCTAGGGGGAAATAGGTGGCCACCCACCTATTCCATTGGCTCAAAATATAGTTTCCATCTTTGCAAATTTTCTACGTTTTTTTGGGTCCTGAACTTCTAGGGTTATTTTGAGGCCCTAAACGACGTTTTTTTGGACCGAAAGTGCTTAGTAAATAACCAAAGGCACACATTGGGTTGTTTGGAATGTTTAATCCTCGACTATTACTTTTGAATGGGCTACTGAGTTCCCCAAACAAATATCGTATGAAAAATTAATTCCCCCGAGAAGTTGACATATCAAGTAAGAAGTTGACGTATCAAGTAACCACATTGGGGCCCACAAACCTTTTCGGTGTTTCATCTTCTGGGGTTAGGGTTTTGGACGTTTAGGGTCTTATTATTGTTACTTTATGTTAAAAGGACCTTTTGGTCTCATTATAATCATCTTCCGGATAATGTACATAGCCATCACATCTCTTCTCAAAGATAAGATACCACCATTCTAGCAAGTTCATTTCACTCTGCATTTTTACAGTTCTTCCATATTTCATTCATTAATATAAATTGTGTATTATTATATCTCCATGTTTCTCTCATATTTATGTGTTTGATCTCATTCTATCACAAATATGGATCAATGGTATAAGAGTAGACTAATCCTTATCTGTTTCTCTGTGCATGTCCCCAATGAGATTAGGGTATAATGATTTGGGACTCGAACTACTTGATACTTTGAAAGACCATCCTCGCTGACCCTGATGACCTCCCATGATGTAAGAAAGGAGAGACAAGGGAGAATGATATCCCATTCAATTGTTGCTTGAGGAAGCCCTCACGTGACAAAAAGACGAGATGATGGAAAAATTTTCCCAAATCCTTCAATGGTTGTCGACAACAGAAGACATGTCTTCATCAAGTGACCACTTTGGAGGCACCTCCCCTTTCAAGGTACAAGTCAATTTTGATATTCCTGTATTTGAAGGTAAAATAGATGGGGATGCTTTAGAAAAAATGGTTAAATATGCTAGAAGGTTATTTCTCTATCCACAATTTCTTTGATAGGGAAAATATCACCTTTGTGCTCCTTAAGGCTATCCCCCATGTAAAAAATTAGTGGGAGACATATAGTGAGAAAAATTCCAAAAAGGTGTCTGTAATGTTTGAGGCTGAACCCACTTGGGAATATTTTATGGATGTCATTAAGGAACAATATTAACTTGTTGGAAACTATGACGACCACTACATGAGATGGACCACACTACATTAGGAGAGGGAACAAACAATGTCGGAGTTCATCAATACCTTCCATACCTTGCACGCCAAGATGGGTATCAAAGAATTCGAGAAACATATGGTTCTAAAATATCATGGGGGTATACATAGGTACATTCAAACAAAAATGGAATTTCTAGATATCTTGTCACTAGGAGCCATTTATCAATATTCTCTCAAAATCGATCAAAAATTTAAGTAGAGGAATAAGTGAGAGTTTGGATATATGAATGCATCACAACAAAATTAGGGAAAATGAATCCCTAGCCTATAGAAAAAGGATAAATTAAGGATGGAAAACCTTAGGAAAACTCTCCTAGGCCACAAGAAAAGAAGGGTAATGGGAAGATGAAGAAAGAAATTGGGAAGTGATGGAAAATCCACAAAATCCCCTGGTACAACATTGATAAATGTCACTCAAAGATAACATTAGTGGCTAAGCTAAAAGCCATAGAGTCAGATCTAGGCCGCGACTCTAATTCAGAGCCAGAAAAGGGGAAACATATCATTAATGCAGAACCTAGTGACACATTCAATACCACCAAGGTCCAACCATACGAACCATAATATTCAGAGGAAGGTGAATGCATTTTTCACTCACAGATGTGGGTGAAGGGTGCTCCATTGCATTTCATTGTTGATAGTGAAATACAAAAGAATATAATCTCAGTAGAGGTCATCAAGTAGTTGGAGTTGTCGATGACATCACATCCATAACTGCACAATATCGAGTGGCTCAGCCAAGGATGAGATCTCCATGTTAGCCAATAGTGCCACCTGCCCTATGGCATCAAGCCCTTCAAGGATGAGGTATTGTGTGATGTTGCACCACTTTAAGTTTGTGATGTTATTTTATGCCATCCATATATGTGCAAACATCATGTTGTATATGAATCTATACCTTGTAATGTCATTGTCACTCTGGAACATAACTATATAGGATACCAGAGGTATCCCACCTATCACAATTTCTTTGGTCTCAGCTAAAGTGTCGAAAGGTCATGTCCCAGACTGAGAAATTTATCTTTTCACGATTCTCTCTCAAGGTGAATGGCAGGTCACAACCACATCCATGGCCTCCACATATGGATCCTCTATGTAGCGTAAGAAAGTGGAAAAAGTTGTTGAAGAATACTGATACATCTTCACCTTACCTATCGAGGTGTCTCTACACTGTTAGGTCAAGCATTCAATCAATATGACCCCTAGCATGCCTTTACCTAATAGGTTGGTATATTGATTATCACTTCTGGAAAATGAGGAAATCAAGCACTTGATTCAATAGCTTCTCCAAAAAGGGCACATTTGACCTAACTCCTCACCTTGTGAAATCCCAATAGTGTTCGTACAAAAGAAATATGGGACCTGGTTGTTGGATATGTGTTATATTCTTTGCATGTGTGTGTGTGGGCGTGTCAGATTCGACAATTACATCTGAAAATCTCTCGTAGTAGTGATCTTTGTGTCGTGTGCATCGGGAGCTTCCTAGGGGGGTCCCAGGGGGGGCCATGTATGCCCCCCCCTAGTTATGCCCAACGTTCGACATCGGGTGGTAGCCCGGGGCAGTGCCCCGATTTGTTTTTATTTTGGGTGTTTTTTTCTATTTTTAAAGGTTTTCTAAATTAATCCCGGATTAAGGGATTAGGGTTTTGGTATCTACGAAATACCGAAAAACATTGTATATATTATATGGTGAATGGTGAAATTCAATATAATGAATATAAGAATGGTTTTCCCCGGTTGAGGGTTTTCGGTATAAATATCTGTGTACTATGTGTATGAGCCATTGATTAAATTCTATTTTTCTTAAGAATCTATATGCATTTCTTTAATTCACAGGTTTAAAACTTACATGTGGTATGAGAGCTCATTTTTTGCTTCAGAGGGACGCCCTTGTTGCTGAGGGTTTGGCTCGGTCTTGATAGATCAAGTTTATCTTGGGTCTGTGATAAACCTGGGTTTAGTGGCAGCTTTTGCAGAGGAGATTCGAGTATAGAAAGAGGAACGGGGAGCTCATCTAGAATAGAGATAGAGAAGTTCAACGGTAAAAATTTTGAGCTATGGAAGCTCAAGATGGAGGAACTTATTGTAGACAAAGAACAATGGATCATTGTGGATCCTGGTACACACCCTACTGGTATGCAGCCTACTAGCACATAGTCAACTGGTACACAACCTACTAGTACACAAACTACTAGTACACCACCTATTGGTATGTCAAAGGAATATTGGGAGAAGTTGGACAGAAGAGAAAGGAGTACTATTCGACTCTGGCTGGCAGATTTGGTGTTGTTTAATGTCTCAGGAGAATCTACAACCAAGGAAATATGGGATAAGTTAGGGAATTTGTATCAATCAAAGTACCTGGTAAACAAGTTGTTTCTTCGAAAGAAGCTGTATCATCTTAGGATGGAAGTTGGAGATTCTGTGACAAAACATCTAAATGCCTTTAATACTTTGGTAAGTTAACTTGTCTCTATTAATATTATGATTGCAGAAGAAGATAAGTGTATTACTTTGTTATTTTCTTTGTTAGACTCTTGGGATAATATGGTTGTAGAAATTGGTAGTACCACTCAATCTAGATTGAAGTATGAGGATGTAGTTGCATCCTTGTTATCTGAAGAGATGAGGTAGAAAATCAGGGATGGTCATAACACATATGCTTTATTTGTAAGAGGTCATACCCAAGATAGGAATCCTGATAAGTCTTTGAGGGGGAGACCTAAATCTACAGGTAGATCTAAGTCTCCAGGAAAATCTTTGAGGAAATGTTGGAAGTGTGGTAGAACAGGGCATTATAAGAAAGATTGCAAGTCTAAGAAGGTTGATAAACCAAAGGGGCCTGATAGTACCTCTTCCACAAAGGAGAAACCTCCACTAAAGAAGGAGGTGATGTTTACCTGGCATCTACATGTACACATGCAGATCGTGATGTATGGTTGATTGAATCAGGTGCGTCATACCATATGACCCCTCATAGGGAGTGGTTCTTTGAATATTAAAAATACAATGGTGTTGATGTATTCCTAGGATATGAATCGACAACCAAAATCATGAGACGTGGAAGGGTTAAGTTGTTTCTAAAAGATGGAAGGATTAGAACTCTCCCTGGGGTTCTTCACATTTAAAACTAGCTAGGAGCCTAATATCTATAAGTAGGTTGGATGATGTAGGAGTGAATACTATATTTGGAAAGAACACTTGCAATATGGTACGAGGAGCAATGGTGTTGATGAGGGGAGTTCGGTATGGAACTCTGTACAAGTTGTTGGGAAGCAATTATACTAATAGGTGCAACAGTTCTATTGTCCTTGAGTAGAGAAATGAAGGAGACAAGATCAATACTGTCCCATAAAAGAAGACCATGATGTGGCATCAAAGAATGGGGCATATTGGAGAAAAGGGCCTTCGAACACTACATGGTAAAGGTATGGTTGAAGGTATGGATAATTGCACTCTGGATTTTGATTTCTATGAACATTGCATATATGGTAAACAAAATCGAGTAAGATTCCCATCTGGTGCTACAAGAGAAAAGGGGATCTTAGAGTTGATACACAATGATGTGTTTGGACCTGTGCATGTTCCATCACTAGGTAAGTCTGTGTATTATGTTTCATTCATGGATGATTTCTCAAGGAACACATGGATTTATTTTCTTAGAAAGAAATATGAGGTATTTGATAAATTTAAAGAGTTTAAGGCTCTGGTAGAAAATCAGACAGAGAAGAAAATAAAGGTATTGAGAACAGATAATGGTGGATAATTCTGCGGAAATGAATTCGAAAAATTCTGTAAGAAGTGTGGTATAGCAAGGTAGAATACTACTCCATACAATCCTCGGCAGAATGAAGTTGTAGAAAGGATGAACAAGACACTGATGGAAAAATCAAGGAGCATGCTTAGTGGTGCCGAGTTAGGACAGGAATTCTGGGCAGAGGCAGTGGGTACAACATGTTACCTGGTCAATCGATCACCCTCATCAATGATGGATGATAAAACTCCACATGAGGTATGGACTGGAAAGAAACCCTCTCTTCAACATCTTAGAGTGTTTGGTTGTGATGCTTATGTACATGTTCCAAAGGAAAATAGGAGTAATCTAGATAAAAAGGCTGAAAAGTGTATCTTTATTGGTTATAAAGATGGTGTGAAATGTTATAAGCTTTGGAACCCAAAAACCAAGAAGACTGTTTATAGTCGAGATGTTGTTTTCAGAGAGGTAAAAGATGTTTCCAAACAAGAATTCCTACCAAGGCCAGCAGAACCTGAGAAAATAGAGCAAGAGTTGGATGATGCAAAATCTGAATCATCTGAAGAAGATGAAGCAGAAGAAGAAGAAGAAGAAGAAGAAGAAGAGGAAGAAGAAGAAGAACCTCATACCCCAGTATTGAGGATATTAGTGAGAGAAAGAAGGCAACTAGAAAGGTATAGTCCACCTGATTTTTGTTCTAATTTTTCTTTATCTATTACTGATGATGATCCCATAATTGTCAGGGAAGTAGTGAATTCAGAGGATAGTAAACTATGGAAGAAGTCCATTGTTGAAGATATGGATGCCTTGGATAAGAATGAGGCATGGGATATAGTTGAGTTTCCAGCTGAAAGAAAATCTATTGGTAGAAAATGGTTGTTTAAGAAGAAGTTTAATGCAAAAGGAAAAGTGGAGAAATAAAAATCTCGGTTAGTAGCAAAAGGTTATTCCCAGGTAGAGGGAATTGAGTTTGGTGAGATTTTTTCTCCTGTTGCTAAGTTAACTTCTATTATATTTCTTTTATCTATTGTTGTTGCTTTTGATCTTGAAGTGGAACATATGGATGTGAAAAAAACATTCCTACATGGGGATATGGAAGAAGAAATATACATGAAGCAGCCATAAGGATTTGTAGTGAAGGGAAAGAAAGATCTAGTCTATAAGCTAAAGAAGTCACTATATGGTCTGAAGCAGTCACCTAGGATGTGGCACCCAAAGTTTAACACATACATCCTTGGATTGGGATTTGTGAGAAGCAGGGTTGATCACTGTGTATATTCCAAGCAGGTTGGTAATCACTTCATTTATGTAGAGTTGTATGTTGATGACATGTTGTTGGTAGGAAATAACATGGATGTTATCAAGGAGGTGAAATCAAAGCTATTCTCCAAATTTGACATGAAGGATCTCGGTGCTGCTAACTTCAATATGGGAATGGAAATTAAAAGAGATCATGCAAACAAGAAACTCTGGTTGAATCAGAGAAAATATGTTGAGACAATATTATAGAGGTTTAATATGCATGGAAGTAAACTGATCAAGGTTCCTATTCCTATAGGTGTAAAGTTATCTGTAGATTAGTGTCCCAAGACACATGAAGAAGAAGAGGACATGTCCCATGTTCTGTATGCTAGTGTAGTTGGAAGTTTGATGTATGCAATGGTCTGTACTAGACCAGACATTGCACATGCAGTGGGATTTTTGAGCAGGTATATGTCAAAACTAAGGAAGGAGAATTGGACAATAGTAAAGAGGGTCTTCAGGTATTTGCGTGGCACTACCAATTATGGATTGTGCTACCAAGGAAGACCAGGATTGGAAAAAGTGGTGGACATACATGGCTTTGTTGATGCAGACTGGGCTGGAGATCTAGATCGAAGAAGATCTACAAGTTGATATGTGTTTAACCTATTTGGAGGAGAAATCAGTTGGATGAGCAAAAGACAGGCTGCAGTGGCACTCTCAACTACAGAAGCTGAATATATGACAACCACTCATGCAAGCAAGGAAGAAATATGGTTACAGAGACTGTGTTCAGGGATTGGGTTGATACAAAAAGAAGTGAGATTAGATTGTGATAGTCAGAGTGCAATCTTCCTGGCAAAGAACCCATCTTATAATTCGAAGACAAAGCATATTGATGTTCAGTATCACTTTGTGAGAGACATGGTTGAGGAAAATAAGGTGTTGCTGGAAAAGGTCGACACTTTGAAGAATGTTGCAGATTCATTGAAAAAGTCTATGAGCACAAAAAATTTCTCCTGGTGTAGAGTAACAATGGGCATTTCTACCCTGGATTGTTGACTATATATAATCCTGTGGACCCCTCAATGCAAAGAAAACAACAAGTGGGAGAATGTTGGGTTTGTGTTATATTCTTTGCATGTGTGTGTGTGGGCACGTCAGATTCGACAACTACGTCTGAAGATCCCTCGTAGTAGTGATCTTTGTGTCATGTGCATCGGGCGCTTCCTAAGGGGTTCCCAGGTATGCCCCCCCTGGTTACGCGCAGTGTTCGGGGCAGTGCCCCGATTTTTTTTTGGGGCGATTTTTGCTATTTTTAATGGATTTTGTTATTTTTAGCTATTTTCTAAATTAATCCCAGATTAAGGGATTAGGGTTTTGGTATCTACGAAATACCTAAAAAGATTGTATATATTGTAGGGTGAATGGTGAAATTGGATATAATGAATATAAGAAAGGTTTTCCCCGGTTGAGGGTTTTCGGTATTGTTGACGGGTGAAATTGAACGCTCGCCAACTGGAAGAGTGGATCCGGTCCGGGGTTGTCTAAATAACCCAAGCCGTTTGGGATGATCCACCCTGACGGGTTTAGAGGCTCCATTGGCCGATCTAAGTCCTAGGAAAACGAAAGAAAACTACACTAAGAAACTAATCTAAATGAAAACAATAACTAAAACAAACTAAAAACAAAACTGAAATATATATATACAGTCTACTGTCTAATAGTATACAATAATAATCCTATGAAATCAAAAGTTCAATTATCAACATAATTAGATATAACTACAAATGTACAATATTTTCAGATTATAGATTTAGATGAAAACCTGCAAAAATCATTTATAAACTGTCCTAAGACAGCAAAACTATTTTTTATTTTTTTTATTTTTTATAATTTTATGAGAAAGAAATTAAATAAAAACTATCTAAGCTAAGCAACTAAAATAATAAATCTAACTATAAATATGAACTATATATATATATATATATATATATATATATCTAAACTACTTAAATAACACTAATAAATTAACTATTAAATAACAAATAGCAAACTGACCTGAAGGAATGCTTCAAGTTTGTCCTGTTTGCAATAGTTGATTTAGCTGTTCGGTGGGAGGAAACCTGCACCAGATTCTCCGCAAGCTTTTCGTAAATAGGAAGCAGCTATGCTCTTCAAATATAAATGACAGGACAAACAAGACATAAAAAATTACAACAATCTTATAATTTAGAAATCATCATATTTAGATAAATCTGTTTGCAAAGATTTGTATAAAATGATTCATTTAATGAAGAAGATAAATCTTTAGTTCATTAAATTGAAACAAAGTAAATGTTGTACTTTTTTTTTTTAATAAGAGAGATCAGATATGGATAACACATAAACCAAATCACATCAACATGCAATGAATCATGATAGCTAAAGTAGTCGATAATTAATTGCCAACTGATATGAAGAAAACTTGAAATAAAAGTTGAATATATTGAAAGCTAAAGCTATTACAAGACATCAACTTTCATCTCAGTCTATATTATAAATCCATAGTCTGGTTCTCCCAACCGTGATGATGATGGGTCCATTACAAAAAATAACAAGTATTTAAAGACCACAGGGTAAAACATCCCTATGGGAATTATCAACCACTGTTTACAAAAAATCAAGGAATAATCTCCCAAGTCTCTATTCCTGACTAAAGCTAACAACCTATAACAAAACTATGTCACAAAAGTATCTCCTAAACTGCCACAGCATATCCAATTGGTCATTGAAATTCGTATGCACCTGAAAGTGGACAAGAATAGACAAGTTTAGATGATATTTTATTGATAAAATTAACAAAAATCTAAATTTTAAGACTAGCTACAGAATCTTGCGATTCTGTAGCTGGTCTAATTTAAAAAAAGAATCGTTTTAAATCAATGAAATGCTAGCAGAAATATATTCAAATCTTTAATTGCTAATTGAAAACAAAACGAATCATTTAAACCACAACTTCTATGCTAATCGATATCAAATGAAATCTTGTTTGAATCTATTTCAATTGAAACAGACCCTAAACGAATATCAAGAAAATCTCTAATAAGAGTTTAATATAGACATAATATGTCAATCCAACACTCAACAGAAACATTTAAATCCAAACTAACAGAGCCGTATCAAATCTAACTTTGAATCTAATCCAACTCATGCTAATTCAAGGCACGCAACATTGTTTGTGAATCAAATCAAACAGGAATGAATCAAACCGATTTGGGGGCGACACAATCGTTTAGACAATTCGAAACCAATGAAATCATTTTCATGAATCAATTTCAATCGACACAAACTGTAACCGATCAAGTAAATTTTTCATGCAATAATTTATGTCGACTCAGCACTTAACAAAATCGTTGTTGAATCAAAACAAAACTAACAGGATCATCATTTTTTTTTAATTTAAAACTAATAGAACTACATCAAACCAATCTTCAATGCATATGCAAACGATCATGCTAATCGAGGGCATACAACATCGTTTCAGGATCAAACCATAAGAAATAAATCGAAGTAATTCGGGGCCGACATAATGCAAAATCGTATCAATCAAAACATAGTTGTGTTCGTTTTAACAAACAAATCTTTTGTATAGATCGAATGTAATCATAATCCAAACGAGAATATTTATTCAAAATGAAACAGACTCGTTTATTCAGACAAAACTAAATGAAAGCAAACCCAATTGATTATATTAATTCAAACGTACAGAATTGTTTCAAAGCAAACCAAACAGAATAAAAAACAACTCAGTCGCTTATACTATTCTGAGCACAATAAAATCGCATAACCAAATCATAGCTATATTTGATTTTAGCAAAACTAATCTACTGTACATGATTCACAATGAAATCGTTTTTAGTGATTCGAGTATAACATAATCATTTTAAATATATTGAAATGAACAGAGCTAATTGAAAACAACTCCAATCGGTTACATTAGTTCAAACCAATTCATAAAACAAAATCAATATCGAAACACATACCTGGGCAATAAGAAAATGATTCGATCACGATAACTTTGAATTGAAAAAGTCCGTTGCTGCTTCGACATTTCTGAAGACAATTGAACCGGTGGTTTTTTGTTTCTTCTCGTTGGCTTGTAGCTTGTTGTTCTCCTTCGACAACACTACCACCCGTTCCTCTAACGATTTGATATTAGATTGCAATAGGGGAACGTCGGTGTAATAACGTTCAAGCCAGGAATTACATTGGGTACATGGTGATTGATCAGGCTTTGGCATCACAGGCGAGGGTTTATTCAAGTTACCAGGGGTTTCCTTGTGCAGCTTGATTCCTGGGAATTTAGGATCGTTCTTAAGGCATGGAGGTAAGTTGGTGACATAGTCATAAGGTTCCATAGAGCATAGGCCATGATAATAGGGGTATTCCTCAGTCAAGAATCGTTCAATTTCGGAGTCGGAGTCCTCGTTCAGGACGATAGGTTTCTGGTCAACGTTTTTCTTGGGTTTGTTCCTAGCACATCTCGATATCCATCGGGCATTTTTCTTTCCCTTACTGTTGATAGTAGTATCACCTATGCCTTTCTTCCTCACAGGCCTTTTGATGACCTTAGTATTGTCTTTAGCACATGGGTCAGCCATGGTATCAGGTAGGTATATGCCGGGGCTATCCGAGTGTTTGACAGGGGGTAGAAGGATATGAAGTGGCACGGCTGGTCCAACCAATGTTTCAGTAACCACAACCTTGTCCATTTGGACAGACTCGGGAGTGGCAAAGCCATTCCTAGATAGGAAGGCTTGCCAACAATCACCACTATGACTCAAATGGTGGACGATAATGAGTTTGATCAAGCAGTGATGGAAAAGGCTGCTATCAGCCTTCTCATGCTTGAATCTTTTGGACATCTTGTACAGACTACGGAAGAGATAATGTGGCATATTCAGAGGGTAGCCTATAAAATTCATCAATAATCGAAGATGATACAGAAATACCAAGCCATACCGACCTTTGCAGGTCACAAACTGCTTAACAATTTCCAAAAGATCGTTCCACCTGGGTTTGAGGGTAGTGATAGGCATACCTCTATCATAGGAAATAATCTTCCTTGATGTGAATAGGAGCGGCCACGACACCTCGTCTACTTTGGAATTTTTAAACCACCTTTTCCCTGTAGCTGGTAGTCCTGTAGCTGAGCTTACGAATTCCTCATTTAGCTCGAGTTGTATGTCTCCGACCTTAGCCCTGCATCCATCGAAGGTGAGGGAAAATTGTTGGGCAGCCGAAAGCTTGAAACCCTCAAACCTTTGGATAAACACTAGCCAGCCACCATTTTCCAAATCCTTACGAGCATTATCGAACAGCAGGAGTGTTTGGCTACCATTTGGCTCTATGCGCACCACAGGTGCCATAGAACAGAATACACAGTGGGCAAGGGTTTACGACCAAGGGTTTGAACAGGGTATACGCTGGATCGAATAGCTCACAGACTTCCCCGAAATCAGCAAAGGTAACCTGGGCTAGGAGGGAGGCATTAATTCCCGAGTGTGCGAGGGTGGTAGAATGAAATCAACCCATGCAAAACAGTCATTTCCCAATGTACAACCGACGACGTATACGGTGATTCAAATCACTATTGCATATGTTAAAAACAATGCCATTCAAACAATTAATGAAATCTATGGTAAGTCGACCCAAAAATTTGCATAAGCATAGCGTTTGCATAGTTTTAAAATAAAAACAATGATTCGAAATCAACACCAAGGGTTCGATCATAACAAATATGTGTTGTATGAAATGATTACACCAAGGGTCTAACCACAACGTCAATGTGTTTTCATGAAACCAATGTGTCAAGGAAATCGATGAAAGAGTATAGAACATCAAACCACCAATGTATTAAGGACTGAATGACAGTGATTACAATATCATCACAATCTTATAAAAATGAAATCATATTAACAATTAAAGAATGCCAAATGAGTAAGATCTTGGAGTCTTTCCAACTGTGTGATTATAATTAAATTGGAAATGCAATGAACACATAGACAAGAGTGACCATAATAATCCAGTGACAATTTTAATGTGACTTCGAAATTAAATTTTTCATGCTTGCAGTCGTGAAAACGAGAGCAAAGGCAGGTGTGCAAATGCGCGAAATAATAGTGTTGTTTTTATTCAAAGATTGCGATGGAAATCAAGGGTTGCAAAACATTGGTGTAGGCAGCTTTATAAGGATAGGATAAAAATGCGAAATGGCTGCCAACAATGGCGACACACTGGTAGAAGTAGTTATCTCTGCCAACAACACAAATTCAGATTAAGATAACAAGAATAATTCCACAGAAATAACCAGAAAATTGTTTAAACATCGTCATTAATCAAATATTCTAGCAGTGTTTAAAGGATGAAAACTGATAGCAGTCTTAAGACAAGTGAGCCACGATATTAAAGATAAAATCTCTAATACTGTTGACAGGGCCACTACTACCAGTAGACGTCCATAGCCTCGACAGGGTTGTCATTTAACCCACTCTGATATCCGTATCATGCCAAGAAGTTCCAGATCAAAATAAAGGACATTTTAAGGTCAGAGGTTTCATATTTGCAAATTTTCATATACCCGACATTGCTTCGCTGCCAACGGGCCTGTTTAATACCCTGACGAAGTTGTCTTGGTGTCATGCATGCATTTACCATTGCTAGAAGACCTGTTCAGCATCCTGGTGGGTTTACAGGCACTTCCCACAACTCTTTTAATGATTTATTTTGTTTTTTAAAGATATATAGTTGAGCGGGGTGATGCTGAAAATTATGATATTTTAACATATTTTTTACAGACCTCGACATATTTTTTTTTTTTTAGAACTGTCCTTCATTAAGATCCAGAGATGGTTTATTTACAAAACCGCCCTTCTAAGGCAGGGAGACATCTTCTGAGTCATTCCCTTAAGGAAAAAGGACAGTGTGAGAAGATAATAGATGATCGTGACAGGCTTTACTCACAGATCGAAATTAATTAACTTCTTTCAAACAACAGTCTTTTCAACACAGATGTAAATTTCAGAAGTATATAATTGATGTTTATACAATTTTTCAGTAGTCGTTTCTGTGAAATAATCTTCTGTTTTCTTTGTCTGAATAGTTCAAAAATTAGGTATGTGTATTTCCAAAAACAAAACTGATAAGCGCAAAGGAAAAATCAAAACCAAAACAACAAAAGAAAAGCAAACAAAAGAAAAATATGTACATAGTATACAAAGGGTTGTCATCAAGCGAAATATCTTTTCAGAGCTTGGCCATTCACCGGATAGGTGTCAGGCTGCCCCTCTAGATTCTGCAATTGGAAAGAGCTGGGGCCCAATTTCTCAGCAATTAAAAATAGTCCAAGCCATAAGTTTTGAAATTTCGTGTGCTCTCCCTTTCCCTCACGCGGTTTGTCCCATTTCAAGACAAGATCACCTACTTTGAAGTTCCTATCAGAGGCAGAGTTAGAATCGAACCAGCTTTTGACCACTAGTTGATGCTGATCTAACTTACGTTCAACTTGGGCTCTTACCTCTTGTAGTTTCATTAAAGCGTTAATTCAGTTTTCCAAAGGGGGACAATCCTCCTCTTGTATTTTCTGCGATAGCTGTAGTGAGGGAAGAAGAATGTGTGGTGGAAGAATTGCTTCTCTGCCATAGACGAGAAAGAAGGGAGATTTACCTACACCAGTCTTTGGTGTTACCCTGTCAGCCCAGATTGCGTTTAATAGTGCATTATGCCAGTTTTTGTGATTCTCAGATATCGTTCTCTTGATAATTTTAATCAGATTCTTATTTGTTGATTCTGCCAATCCATTGCCTTGCGGGTAGTAGCTGGCAGAATACTTCAATTTAATTCCTTTTTCTAAATCGAACTCGCTCATATCAAGAGACGAAAAGTAAGAAGCGTTATCGAATACTAAATAGTCAGGGATACCAAAACGAGTGATAATATTCGAATTTAAAAAGGCAATTACCTAACTGGTATTCACAGTTCTTAATGTGGCAGCTTCAGACCACCTGGTGAAATAATCTGTGGCTATTATGATAAAATTATGTTGCTGTGAGGATGGTGGATTGATTGGACCTATGATATCAAGGCCCCACTGCTGAAAATGAGAGTCTACTGAAACAGGCTGCAAAGGAATGGCTGGTTTCTATAACTGCCCTGATGCTTTTTGACAAATAATACACTTACGACACAAGGCATGGGCGTCTCTAAAAAGTGTGGGACAGTAATAACTGGCTCTCAAAACTTTATGGGCAGTGGTGTCACCACCAAAATGCTCTCCAGCTTCTCCTGCATGCAATTCTAGCAAGACTTTTTCTGCTTCGTCTTTCTCAAGACAATGCATTAGTACGCCGTCAAAACTTTGACGAAACATAATACCATTAACTAAATGAAAGGAGGAATATTTTAATCTTAACACTCTTATTTTAGTGGAATCAAGGTGACGGGGGGATGACCGATGTTCAAGACAGAATTTTATATCGTCATACCATGAACTGACATAGTTTTGTGCACAACATATTGCATTTTGATTGTGCTGTCCTAGTTTTGACATATCATTTTCTTCTTGTTTTCCTGCTGCTGAGTCAACAACTAACTTGCATAACCCTTGGCCTCTCACTATCTGAGCTGGGGTAATTTCTATGTCGTACTCCTGCAAGGAGGTAACCCAGTTCACCCTCTTTTCACCTAGTTCTTTCTGCACTAACAGGTTCCTGACGACTGGATAAGGGACAATAACTTTCATCCTAGATTTCAAAAGATAAGACCAGAAGTGTTTGACTTCTTTGAAAACAACGTAGGCTTGCTGATCTATCAGATCGAATAGCTCACAGACTTCCCTGAAATCAACAGGGTATACGCCGGATCGAATAGCTCACAGACTTCCCTGAAATCAACAGAGGTAACCCGGGCTAGGAGGGAGGCATTAATGCCCGAGTGTGCGAGGGTGGTAGAATGAAATCAACCCACGCAAAACAGTCATTTCCTAATGTACAACCGACGACGTATATAGTGATTCAAATCACTATTGCATATGTTAAAAACAATGCCATTCAAACAATTAATGAAATCTATGGTAAGTCGACCCAAAAATTTGCATAAGCATAGAGTTTGCATAGTTTTAAAATCAAAACAATGATTCGAAATCAACACCAAGGGTCTAACCACAACGTCAATGTGTTTTCATGAAACCAATGTGTCAAGGAAATCAATCAAAGAGTATAGAACATCAAACCACCAATGTATTAAGGACTCAATGACAGTCATTACAATATCATCACAATCTTATAAAAATGAAATCATATTAACAATTAAAGAATGCCAAATGAGTAAGATCTTGGAGTCTTGCCAACTGTGCGTTTATAGTTAAATTGGAAATGCAATGAACACATAGACAGGAGTGACCATAATAATCCAGTGACGATTTTAATGTGACTTCAAAATTAAAGTTTTCACGCTTGCAGTCGTGAAAACGAGAACAAAGGCAGGTGTGCAAATGCACGAAATAATAGTGTTGTTTTTATTCAAAGATTGCGATGAAAATCAAGGGTTGCAAAACACTGGTGTAGGCAGCTTTATAAGGATAGGATAAAAATGCGAAATGGCTGCCAACAGGTATAAATCTCTGTGTACTGTGTGTATGAGTCATTGATTAAATTCTATTTTTCTTAAGAATCCATATGCATTGCTTTACTTCACAGGTTTACAACTTACACTGGTGACTTTGTATTGATTACAGAGCTCTGAAAAATCATATTTAGGAACCAATGCCCAATTCCTTTAATTGACGACCTTCTCAACCAAATCTAGGGAGACAAGTACTTTAGTAAGGTTGATATGAAGTCTAGATACCACTAGGTCCCAATAGAATGGACTAATGTATGGAAGGATGCTTTCAAGTCTAAAGATCGAAGGTATTTTTGAGTGGATGGTCATGCCCTTTGGCTTGATGAATACCCCAACAAATTTTATGAGGTTGATTGAAAACATATTTTGTCCTTTCACTAATTCCTTTGTGGTTTCATATCTAGATGAGATACTCATCTTCAACAAAATTTGGGAAGAACACTTGAAACACATTCAACATGTCCTACACACCCCGAAAAAACATAAGATATATTCTAACTTAGAGAAATGATCCTTCGGTATGAACAAGGTCCAATACCTCAAATATATTGTAGATGATCAAGGTGTGCATGTGTATCTAGCCAAGATCTAAGTCATTCGTGAATGACCAACCATGACAACACTAACCGAGCTTCAGATCTTCTTAGGCCTTGCCAAATTATATCACAGATTCGTGTTGGGGTTCTCTCTTATTGCACGACCCCTCAACTAGGTGACCAAGGGTGGTTGAAAATCCCAATTTGTATGGGACAAGTCACAACAAAAATCATTTGACGATTTAAAACATTGTCTATTCTCAACCTCGATGATTTCCTTACCCAATTTGTAGCAACCTTTTGAGATTGAGATAGATGCTTCAGACTCATTGTTGGTGTCATTCTCACTCAACATGATCATTCGATGGCCTATAATAGTGAGACACTTTCATATGTTGTCTGTAAGGACCCCGCCTATGAAAAAGAGACGTATTGCATTGTATAATCCTATCGCTAATGGAAGCATTACATTATAGGGAAGGAGAAAATCATCCATACGGACCACAAGTCTCTGCAGTTCATGCAGAAACAAGGAAAATTATAGAATTACCACCATCAAAAGTGGTCCAAATTCTTTCATCAATTTCACCTTAACATTAAATACAAGAAATTGAGCACCAATCGCGTCACTACATGCCTCAGTCAACCTCCAATTACAATACTAACCACGATGCTCGAGTCTTTTGGGAATGATACCTTTGGGTGGTCCCAATTCTATGACAATGAAATTTACTTTGCTACAACATACCATATTTTTGGAACATGTGTGGTCATTTCCAACTTTCATCTTCAATGGCGTGAGCACTTTCTACCACTTTTAACGAAAATATATATTCTTTCACTTTAACAACAATGTTCAACATTTTATCATCAATGTATCATATATGTTTGCATTCAATATATCACAAGCATATAATCATAATCATTATCACATCAAATACACAATACACTAGTATTTACATGGAAACCCAAATGGGAGAAAACCAAAAAATTATTTCTTATATATATCAAGAATTCATTCATAGGAAGCACCAACTTCCAAATTTTCTAGCTAGAGCTGGAAGAAGTCTCCAACCCCCTATTCTCATTATCCAACCTGAAGGAAGCTACAACTCCTTGAATTCTATGGCTCAAATCAAAAGGAGGCTACAACCCCTTGATTCTCAGGCTCCAACCTGAAGGAAGCTACAACTCCCTGATTCTCCATCTCCAACCGGAAGGAGGCTACAACCCCCTTTCGTTTCCCCGTCCAACCACCCTGAAATATAAGTGTATACCAAACTATCACTACCACAATCATTGCCACTGATATATCAATCAACCTGTAATCAACCTGTCACTATCAACTTGTCATTGTATCCAACCTGTCACATCAACTTGTCCAACCTGTCACTGTCACCAATACTCAACTAGATCCTCTGACATGGATCATATACGAAGGAAACCTATCAAATAGATGTACAACATCACCAATACATGCCTCTAGCAAGCATGTACCAAGATCACCAAGATACCATCACAAGATATGTGTCTCAACCAACTACCAACACGTATTCTACATCAACCATGCATCAACCCGTGCCAAAACCTATACCATCGACCATGTACCATAACAAGAGGATCAACCATGCACCATAACTGTATCATCAACACCTATACCATACCATGTTCCAACCATGCACATCAACCATATACATCAACCATGCACATCAACACCATACCATGTACCAATCATATACCATATCATGACATACACCGTATACCAATAAACCAAGAAATTCACCAACAATGTATCTCAACAAGTATACCTAAACCAACATGTACCATGCATCCAATTATGTGACTCAAGTCATATTCCAAAACCCAAAATCACATGCCTCTAGCATTCTCCTCAATATCACCAAGATGCAACCTCATAACAAAATATACTAAGCCTCAAGTATGCACCATAACATGTAACCAAACCATACACAAATATAGCCAATAATGCTTTTAATAAATGTACCATAACATCACCAAGATGTATCATATCACATACTATCATCACCATGCATGTACCATAACACCATAATAATATCCCTTAAAACTTACCTATGATCCTATAGTTGATTTGCTATAATGTAAACTTAGCTATAACTTCTTCCACAATCCTTAGCAACCAGGTACTAACATCTCTTCTCACCCTTTCACAATATTTTCATAGATCCATGACTTCCTTTACTACTACCCATAGATATCCACGCTTTTTCCCCCTGAAGCTTGCGTACATCCATGCCATTCTAACCTGCAACTTGTAGATGCCTCAAAAACTAGGGTTACTCATAGTTTTTGTAGCTTCGAGACTTTCACCTTCAACCTATCTTCGTAACTTTAGACTTGACGTCACATTTAACCTCAAATTTTCCAATAAAAAGATAAACCATAACATTCATAAGATATATATTCAATGTAAGTGTGTGTATACTTATGAGAGACTCCTTGAGGTGTTTCTATACTTTTTCATAGTAATCTCTCTCCTTACTTTAGATATTTCTTGTTGCAACCACTTTACCATTTGACTAAGACTTGTAACCAACTAGGGGCTTCTTGACCACAGTTTGGGGCTTCCAACTTTACAAGGCCATATCTCCCTAACTGTGAGGAACCACATGGCGTACCACATAGCACTAGAAACTACACGATAAGAACTATCCATATATGAGTGTCTTACTTGCAATATCACTGTCATTCATATCCATATTCCTCAACCAAATTTGTGTCCCATAACCACACCTTCGGGGATACATGTAGACTACATCAAATGCACCCAACTAACTCATCATCAATATCGATCATGCAAATGTCAATCAACTTTCCAAAAATTTATCCACAACTCTAGACCTCTCCAAGGGTTGACATCAATCTCTAAGGGTTGACATCAATGACAACCAATTGTCCAACAATCTCCCCCTTTGGCATTGATGGAAACACCAACATTGATAGCAACACTGATAGAAATATTGATGCTCCATCACTCATGATCCCCCTGTGAACATTGCTCCTCATAAATGTTTCTCACTCTCCCCCTTTGACATAAATGGAAAAGGGTATATCTCCTTGGGGATGCTCCCCCTGTTGATATGTCTCCCTCTTTCTACATGTTGTTGATATTCCTATTTGGATCTCTTTCTTTGATGATTTATCTTCCCTTGTATTTTTACAAGATGTAGATCAATGTAAGGCTACTTGTATATGTTTCCTTTCCTTTCTTCCAGTGCTTCTTATTGTCCATTGGTGCTTCCTCTTGAAATTCATTGACATATATAAAAATCTTTCATTACTTGATTTATTCATTCTCTTTTCATATTCACTTGACCATATTGTTCAATATCCTTATCATGATATAAATTCTGATGATGGTTTCTCTTTCCCTATTATGTTGTGCCTTTCACTTCTTTCCTTTCTGTGACCAACTAATTCCAACTAATTCCAACTGATTCCATTGATTCCAATTGTTAATACACTGCTAAGCATCTCATGATTCAATATCTGTCCATAACTCTATTTCTCATCTATCCACAATGCTGACCCATCTATCACTATACTATACAATTGCAACTGATCATCACATATCAAATGTGTCAACTACAAACCAAAATTTGCATGTCTAGAACATTTTGTACTGAATATATCTCTTGCTGAATAAATACGTGGAATACATGTTGGATTATGTTGTCATTGATGCCAATGGTTTGATTATTTGGGATATTGTTGGATCATGTGTCATTGATGCAAATAGTTTGATTGATTGATGCCATTGATTGATGTGAAGTAATTGATTGATTGATGATTGTCCTTGATGAGAATGATAGATGTCAAAGTGGAAACCAATTGATAAAAATGGATCATTGATATGATGCATAGATGAAGATGGATCAATGAGTTGTCATTGATACATGATGATGCATAGTTTGTTTGATGAAAAGATGACTCATTATTGTCTTATCATGATTGATAAGGTGCACAAATGGATGAACTCCAAAGTGGTCCCCTTATGGTGAAATCCCTCACGGGAAGACGCTTTGCGGATTGAGTTAGAATAACGGTTGGAGGACCCATGATTGTATGTGAAATAATGAGATGAAGATCAATTAAGTTGTTGGTGAAACTATCCTAGATGGATAGTGCTTGTCATACCATTTCCGGTGGTATGTGGAATGTCACATAACTCCTCACAGTTTGAGAGTTATGGCCTTATGAATTTGGAGGATCCCCATATGAAGACTTGAAGCCCCCAAGGTCAAAGAAGTCAAAGTGACCTAAAAGAAGAAATCATTATTTAAATGATAAAGAAGTGACCAAATCAAGAAGGAATATTTAAATGATAAAATATTAGAGAACTTTCTATTTATGGAAAGTGGTTAAACCTAAAATAAGGAAAAAGGGTTAAGTGACCTAAAAATGGGTTAAGTGACCTAGAGGATGAAAGTATAAATAAGATAGTTATGGTCTCTTGTAGATCATCCTTTTTGTGGATTAATGGAGAGATTCTTGTGAATATATTTTGAAGTATTGATGCAGAGATTCTTGTGAGAGCTTCTTATTGGTGTGGATCTCTTGAGCATGATTGAAGATCTATTCTGAGGAAGAGAGCGAGAGGAGGATCTCATGGACGCATCAAAGTTTCAACAATGTCAGAGATCTTGACGACAAAAGTCTCGGAGCTTCATAAACTCTAGTTTCTGAGGTATACGTGGGTTGTAATGGGCCAGGGTGCGTACACACGTGGGCTGTATGAGGACAGGGTGTGTACAATGGATGGAATGATGAAGACTTGTGTTTGAGTTGGTGCCAAACTCTTGGATGATTAGGCAGGTTCTAGGTCTACATTATATGGGCTCAGATCTATCATTGAGACACTGGTATGGTTACATTATTTTCTTGATGGATACTATAGCTCTTGATGTGTTGTGAATGCTTAGGGCATTCTTGGTATGGATTCTATGATGTTGTTCAGTTTGGATGATTTCGTTAATGGAGTGAGCAGTACTCTTTGGATTCAGTGGTGACATGATTGCTATGGTATACTAGTTGTTTATACATGTTTGAGATAACATTCATATTGATTTGTTGTGGATCATGTGTAAGCTATTGAAGAGCTTGGATATGTTGTGACTAGCTGGTGGTTAGATTGCACAGTTAGAGATAGAAGAGAATGATATATTGATTGTAGATAATCTGAGTTGATCTTGAAGGACAAACCCTAACATCTTAGAAGGTATATGCAGGTTGTTGTATACACTGGCCGCGTGCATACGCGGGCTGTAGTGAGCCAGAACGCTTGCACACGCTGGCTGCACTACTGACAGGTCACATACCTGTTGACAGATTGATATTTGTTGAGGATTGTTCCCTCATCTCAGTTGGTGCTTAGGGTGTAAGCCGAGTCTTGCATTAAAGAATCACAAGTAATCACTTACCCTCTTAATATTCCATAGACCAATCATCATCATCATCATCATCATCATTCTTTCATCATCGTTCACATAGACAATCTACTTACTAATGACAATATGAATAATAATAATATGTGATGAGTTACAATGAATAATATCCACCATGCTAAGGCAACATTGAAGTACTGTATGGACGGTAAGAGCAACCTAATCACAAGGACTTCCATAGATTACGTGACATACAAGTCAACCACATGTTTACGTGATGTACAAAGTCCAATCAGATGCTTAGACAGGGGTATACTTAGTGAGTGACTCCGTCGACTTTTGAAAACTCTAGCCACTACCCGCTGTGCTGTAGTAAAATATTATATTGGGGCCAAGCGAACGCCCCGAAATAAAGGGTGATTACTGTCACGAGTTGTGTTCAGTATACGTCGTTGTTGGCGAGATTAGATCGTCGTGTTGACCCCTTGGTTCCATGGCAGGTAAGACACGACCCCTACGACAACCCCATTAAAACTGGTCGAATGTGGATATTCCTTCTAAGAGGAAGAATTTATCTCAGGATAAAGAATCAGTTGGGATGCTTCCATGGCGCAGCCTCGTTCTGATAGCCTTCAGCGCCCTCTTTGTACCACATTTTCCCGCACAGGATACTCGACATACCAGTTTCGTGTTCGACGGATTCAATGGAACCAACTTGATTTTGGATGCGGGTGCTTCAGTCATCCGATCCCAGTCCACCCTAGCCCTCACAAATCACTCGCAATCCATGATCGGCCGCGCGCTGTATTCAATTCCTGTGCAGATGAAAAACAACAAGACGCTTTCCTCCTTCAGCACTACCTTTGTTTTCAGCATAGTGCATACCCCCGATGACGCAGGCGGGACCGGAATAGCCTTCATCGTCACGCCCTACACATCTCTCATGGGAGCTATGCCGGCCGAGTATCTCGGCTTGCTTAACACGAGCAGCAACGGACACTCATACAATCACTTGTTCGCAGTGGAGTTCGATACGAGAAAACATATGGATGTCAATGATCCAGACGACAACCACGTGGGCGTGGACATCAACAGCCTCTTGTCTGAGAAGACGGAGCCTGCCGGGTATTGGAATGGGAAGAACTTCAATGAAATCAACCTCAAGAACGGACGGAACATACAGGCCTGGATCGATTATGATCATCTTCAAAGCCGCCTCAATATTACCATCACAGTGGCCGGCTTTTCCAGACCTCAGAGACCGCTGATATCTCTGAAAATCGATCTGCACAGCGTTCTGCAAGAGAAGATGTTTGTCGGATTTTCAGCGGCGACGGGGGTTTTAGCTGAAGACCATTACGTTCTGGCGTGGAGCTTCACCACCGAAGGTACGGCACCACACCTCGATATCTCGCGCCTGCCTTCGTTTGCTGATATATATACGAAACCCCTAAGCCGGGGATTCATAGTCAGCGTTACACTGGCCGTTCTGGTTCTCTTCTTGCTGGTGGTGCTTGTGGCCGTTTTTATCCGAAGAGTCAAATCCAGAGAAACGATCGAAGAATGGGAGCGGGACTTCTGGCCCCATAGATTTACTTACAAGGATCTCAGCATCGCCACAAACGGGTTCCGGGACGAAAACATTTTGGGGCACGGGGGTTTCGGCATGGTTTACAGAGCCGTTCTCCCGGGCAGCGGCCAGGAAGTTGCAGTGAAATGCATAACGAAGGAGTTTGCGGAGGGAATGAAGGGATTCGTGGCAGAGATATCAAGCATGGGGCGCCTGCAGCACCGGAACCTTGTTCAGCTCCGTGGGTGGTGCAGGAAGCACAGCCAGTTGTTCATCGTTTATGACTACATGCCCAACCTCAGCCTGGATAAACACATATTCGGGAACCCGACCGCGGTCCTCCCGTGGCCTCAGCGATACGTGATCCTGAAGGGCGTGGCGGCAGGGTTGCTGTATCTGCACGACGAATGGGAGAAGAGAATCATCCACAGAGACATCAAGTCGAGCAACGTGTTGCTCGATTCGGAACTCAATGGACGGCTGGGAGACTTCGGCCTCGCCCGGCTGTATGATCACAGCGAGAATCCTGGAACGACTCATTTGGTGGGAACGATAGGGTACATAGCGCCGGAGCTGATACACACGGGAAAGGCCACGACCAGCTCGGACGTGTTCAGCTTTGGGGTTCTGCTGTTGGAGGTCGCGTGCGGGAGGAAGCCGGTGAATCCGTCCATGGACGCGGAGGAGATCTTATTGGTGGAGTGGGCATGGAAGCTGTACACTAAGGGGAAACTGCTGGAAGCGGTAGATTCGAAGCTGAGGGAAGGATATGATGTGACGGAGATGGAGCGGGTACTTAAATTGGGGTTGTTGTGTTCCCATCCAGATCCGGAGAGCAGGCTGAGCATGCGCCATATTTGCCAAATACTGGAAGGCGAAGCTCCTCTTCCTGACTTCCGCGCTGCTTGGATTAACGTGAGCAGTATTACGGGTGTGTCTCCCGGTGGTATTTTCAGTTACTCATCTCATGAGTTTTCGCAAGATAGGTCGAGCGAAATCCGGTCAGAAAGAAGGTCCGCGTTCAATTCGGCTTCTAGAAGCTCTCCATCCTTGGAGCTCACTTCTCTTTTGTCAGATCAATCGGCTGTAGGAGATGATGGTTGAAAATTTGTGTCGCCGGTGCAGAACTTTGCAAGAACTATCAAACCCTATACAGAATTAATTAATGTTGTTTTATATGCCTTCTTCCCGTCAAATTGCTATTACCTCGAACTGTAGTTGCACTCTGTTTATCCTTGCACGAACTGTAATTGCACTCTGTTTATCCTTGCATCAAGTTGCTTTTGGCACGTTTCCTTCATGCACCAAAACAACAACGCGATGAAACTTCGGATCTTTTTAATGCTCTAGGGAAACTGTGTGTTCTACTCTGAAAACTCGTTGCGCCTCCTTGTCACACGATAATTCCCTACCCTCTATCCCATGCACATAACATTGCTCGATCTTTACTGTACCATTGATGCAACTCCGTTGCTCAAGCCAACATACATTTCATCATGTTATGCAAATGACATCTTAGCTGCATATTATAGATCCACATCAATGTCAGTTGGTAGACAAGCCATGCCATTGAGTGGAGCTTTGCCCAAGTTCATATATCTCCAATCAACCTAGTTACAAGGAAGAGGATGAGCATAGTATTCTATCAAGTATCAAGTATGAAGAGGATGAGCATAGTATTCTATTAAGTATGTAGTTGATCATTAAACATCAAGTCTTTTGATCATTTGAGTCGTCCTATGTTGTATAAATATCCTTGTCTATCTTGGAGTTCACTTTTTATTAAAAATATTGTAACATATACCTTAAAAGTTAAAACAATCATTGTTGTTCAAATTCACATTCTCTATATTTTATAATCTATGCTGGTGTTTTTACACCTTTAGCAGAATAAACACTCCTATATATATATATTGCAATTTGAGAATGTTTGAAATGAAATGCTTCCTTTTCAAAATGGAGGAGCTTTATAATAGAAGAAACATAAATAAACATAGTTCTCTCATGTGCTAAAAGACTTCGGGAAGATGAAAGAAACGCTTGTTAGCATATTTGCAGGACCTGGAACTTTCCATTTTTAATCTGAATCATATAGAAGCGGAATTTATGTGAAATAATACCTGAATCCATTTTGTTTTCGAACCTTCTATTCCTCAGTAGCCAGTCTTCTTGCACAGAACGAAATCAAGTTGGAACCCTCTGCACAGAACCGGAAATCGATTTCCCTCTCTTTCTCTGCTGCCGTATACACTTTCAGATCAATCTGATGGGTATTCTGAAGTTTCTTTTATGGGTAGAGAGAGGACCGGTTTCCCCAAGACGGTTATTCTCCACCTGTCCATCAGAGTAGGAGATTCGACCATTCTGTTACCAAGAGTTTTGGAAACTTGAATCGGTAGTTTTTGTAACTGTTTTATCATATATGTCATTTACGGAATTATTCTTACATTCTCCCACTTGGCACATATGATAACTTAATGTTAGAGTTTAACAGAGTAGACATCATAATACTATAATTAAACAACCTAGTAATGCGAGTCGTGACGGTTCCATGTCAATAAGACGACATAGTCCCTTTCATGTACCACAACATTAGTAACTTGTTTAAATTAGTCTGTAAACAAGGAGAGATTTCATAAGGTCCAACAATAATGTCCCTTGTCAGAGACTATTCCTGTTATTATGCATTTATTCTCAAACATGTACGTACACATTTAAAACAGGATTTATCAAACATAAACACCTTTATTAAGATCTCAAAGTGTCAAATAAGACAAACATCATTGTGTGATCCATATCATAAAAGTAGCAATTGTTATGTGCTACGTTCAATTCCCATTC